>JANHJO010004061.1:65714-81900 GCA_032468235.1 Pseudoxyrhopus heterurus | reverse complement strand
GGTGACGCACGCAAGTGAGGTTAGTCAGTGGATGACATCCCCTGAAAATAAGACCTGGTGCCTTTTTTGGTGGCAAAAAAATATAAAAAATATTTTTGGGGAAACATGGTATATATCCAAGAATTTTGTATATATATAAAGTTATACATAAAGGTAAAAGATTTCCCCTGTCCAGTTGTGTTCAACTCTAGGGGACGGTGCTAAAATCCGTTTCTTAGCTGAGGGAGCCATCATTGTCTGAAGACATTTCTGTAGTCATGTAGCCAGCATGACTATACATGGAATACTTACTTTCCCACTGAACTGGTACCTAATTGATCTACTCAAATTTGAATGCTTTTGAACCAGAAGCAAGTAATGGGACCTCACTCTGTCACGCAGCGGTTGGGTTTTGACGCTGGGCTGAGGTGGATGGATAGATAGCTAGATGGATAGATTTGGGTGGATGGATGGATGGATGGATAATCAATGGTATGTATATATAAACACACAAATGCACATACCAAAGTCAAAATATATCAAAAAACAGCAAAAGTCAAAATTGGAAGGTCCTTGGTGCTCTCTGAGCTTGCTTGTTTTCTTGCAGATGTTTCATTACTTTTGACTTAATTTTGAGTTTCATTAAGTCAAAATTACATCAAGCCTAATTTCCAGCACATTATCCAAGTCCAATGAATTATCTTGTATGGCTTCTATAAAAAAAATTATGTTTTATGGCTTCTATAAAACAAAATATTTTAAATAAATTCTGCTCAGAGCAAAATCTATTATGGCTAATTGCCATAGGCAGATCAGGATGGATGGCAGCTTCATGGCTACCAGCTGGGAATTCTGCCTTGAGCACCCACAACTGATGCACATACTCAGTCTCTTGGCTGTGAAGATACCTCCCATCTGTCAGAGTGGCAGGCTGCCCATTCTGAGCCAGTCCGATTTTTCATCTCTGCATTTAAATTCTAAAAGTTATAGGTGAAATAGGTAGCTTAAAGATTATTAGCTTGCATCGTATTTGGAAAAAGAATTATATACTATGAAACATTTTTAAAGAGATAAAGACTAAACAGTTAATAGGTGTGTCCAGTTTGCTTAGCAATTTCTGATGCTAAGCAAGACAGTTGTTAAGTGAGTTTTGCCCCATTTTATGACCTTTCTTGCCAAGTGAATCACCACAGTTGTTAAGTTAGTAACACGGTTGTTAAGCAAATCTGGCTTCCCCATGACTTTGCTTGTCAGAAGGTTGCAAAAGGAGATCACATGATGGCAGGACACTGCAACCGTCATAAATACATGCCAGTTGCCAAGCGTCCAAATTTTGATCATGTGACCATGGAGATGCTGCAATAGTTGTAAAGTATGAAAAGCAGGCATAAATCACATTTTCAGTGCCGTTTTAACTTTTGGTTAACTTTGGTCACTAAGTAAATGGTTATAAGTCAAGGATTACCTGTAATAAAAATGTTATAGGTTGGGGGCTATTTTTAATTCAAATTAAATAGCCTCCAAGGTGTCGAGGATTATTAGTATTGACCTATCCTTTCCAACTAATCAGTTGTTTTATTCCTACCTTTCTCCTATGTAGGTAGTTCTTGACGAATGACTGGTCACTTAGAGATTGTTTGAAATTATGACACAACGCCCCCCCCCCCAAAGGAAGTTACAATCTGGTTCCTAAGTTATATCTGAGCCCCCCATGCAGTCATGTGACCATATTTTGAGAAGTTCACAATCACCCATTTACAGCCATTTGCAGCTCCCTGTGTTCATATGATCGCAATTTACAACAGTTTTGCTACAAACCTGCTTTTACTTTTAGTTTGCAGGGGGGGGGAAACACCCCATAGAAAACAGTGGGTTTGCTTAATGATTGTGGCATTTGTTTAATGACTGCCATGTCTGTACAGCAAAAAGTGTTGTAAAATTGAGTACAGTTGGGTGATGGCTTGCTTCATGATTGTCATGGTTTACAACTGTAAACCTTGGCAGGGTCCATTGTGGTTGTAAATTGAGGACTACCTGTAATTAAAGAGACGCATGCCTTTTTAAAAAAAAGAACTTCCTCAGGGGACTAAATTAAAAATAAGAAAAAAGTTCATCATAAAATGGCTTGAAATGTATTAGAAAGAACCTGCGACAGTAATGTTTGCTGGACAATTTGATTGGCTTTCTAGTTGTAATGCTGATTTTTCAAGATATATCAGCAATACAAATTCTACCAAGCGCTTGCAAACGATCCTCAAAGCTTACTCAACCAAACTTGCCATGTTCATTGTCTGCCTGCTGTTTCGGGATGAATCCTAGAAAAATGTTTATTTTCAATATTTTGGCTATTTTATTTATAGTTGTTTATACAATTTGCAAGCCATCTGGAACATCGTCCTGAAAATGTGAGAATATGAATAACTGGGATGGATTTCTCCAACCTTAATTTGAATTGTACCTAAGGGCTGTCTTTTAGCAATGGTTCTGTACTGTTTCCTCAAAATCTTACCAGTGAATAAATACATACACTTCTCCTATTTGATGGAGGAAAAAAAAATCCTTGTATCTGAGGTTCCTAAATATTGCACAGTGATGCAGAATCTTTCTTGGGGCTCCCTGATGTCTGTGTTATGTTGTTGTTTATAAATTACCACAGGAATCACCAGCTGTCATCATAAAAAATTTATTGGCACTCTGTAAATATTAAATCAGCAGGCTGAAATCATGCCATGTGCCTGAGCAGCTGATGCTCTCTTGTGGAGGCAGCCAACCAGAGAAGGGGATGCACGGTGTTGTCTACAAGCCTGGTTCCTCCTGAGAAATTTTGGCAAGGTCACCCTGTAAGCATCATCTTGAACCAGAAGCTCCATCTTTCCTTCGCATCCTTCACAAATGGTTTAAGATTAACAGCAGTGGATCATCTTGGCTACGTATATGAGCTTCCTACTCCAAAGATGAGAAATAAACCTCATTTTTAATGTTAAATGAATAGAAAAGGCACAGATCTACACCCTCATCCTTTAAAAACACACACTGGCCTTGCTTCACTTTACATTTTGTTCCTCTGAATTTGGAATAAACTGCCTTTGAACAGCACCACAACAGTAGTATTTAACTATGTCTGCTTGAAAGACCTAGTTTGTACTCAATATAGTAACGTGGGGACTTAATTATACATTGCAATTTGTAGGTAGGGAGGGCTCATTGATACTAATGGAATATTCCCTGTACTGTTGCTAAAACAAATACACACATAAGGGAAAACAGTTCCATCTTAAATTTCTTCCTGCCCGTTTTCATTGCTTTCAGGGCCTTTTTAATGGGGGGGGGGGGGGGAAGCATCGTGCTACATGGTCTCACAATCTCTAGCAAAACAGGCTTGATACAGGTTTACCAGTTTACTAGTTTAGAGAGAGGTGAGACTGGGTTATTAGATAATAAGATATATAAGAGATACTAATCTTCACAAAGGATAATGTATCTATTCATCCACTCATTCATTCAATAAAAACTACTAACTCTGAATTAGCCTGTATTCCATTTGTATCAATGAGCCCTCCCTACCTACAAATTGCAAATTGTCCAGCACCTTAACTCCTACACTAAACTGGGTGTTATATTGCAGTTGTATGACTGTACATGACTGTACATGAGTCCTGTTTACTTAAAGATGAAGTACTTTCAAGGTGGTGTCCATAGGACTCTGGTCAAGCTGTAATCCAGTTGCCAACTTTGAGAAAATACTGTTGAGCTAGTAAGGGTTACTCCTGAGTACACATATATAACTTATAACTAATCAAAGGGACTAAAGCATAAAATGAATAGCTTGACAAAAAAAAAAGCATGTTCACACATGAAACAGTCACCAATTAACCCAATTCCATGTGGACTTTAAATATTAGGCAAATATTTTAATTTTTGGCCTTACACAAACAGCCTACATAATTGTCCTGGATGCTAGAAACTGATCTTCTTACTGTCGTATTATGGAGTATTTTGTAACCATTGGTAGCTCATTCTTATTTTCTTACAAGAACATGTTTTAGCATTTATTAACATTTCAGATACTGGTTTAAATATAGCTCACAGTATTTTTCAAGTTTTTGCATCCTCTACCTCCCTAAAATCTGTCCCAACAATAAATATGCAATACTTGTTAATTATTAGAGGCATTACTGGGACATTGGTGATCCAGAACAGCCATTTATGTTAATTAACCTTGATTTTTAAAACAGGGAAAAAATGTACTCTGGAGACTGACAATTACTTATATTTAAGTAAGATAAGTATAGCAATAACTGGAAACTGTTAATTACTTCTCCTCCTGCTGGAAATACCTTTGAAAACCCAGAATATTTAAATTGAATTTTAAAAACTCAAAATACACCAGCTACTTTTATGAACATCCCATATCCTATGTACAGTCAAATATGATTGTACTGAAGCTCTTGACCTCCCTGGGCAGCAATTTTTTGCCTTTCCTTTTTTTTTTTTTGAAGCAATATTCTGTTAGCACCTGGGCTCAACTTGCTCTGAATATGGGAGTTGACTCTTAAAATCAGATCCAATTAACACATCCTTGATATAACAGAATAGTGTTAATTACATGCAGCTGATCATTGCTGGGTTAATTAAACACTCACCCCCCCAGCTAAGGCATTAATCTAATTAACAATTACTACAGCTGCTGTTTTCTCTTTACACTTGCTTTCTAAATGGTGCACATTCACACTTCAGTCCTAATCCAGCAAATTCTTCCTCTAAAAGAATTCCCTTTAAGGTGATGGCAGAAAGAGGTTAGAAATTGTGGTCAGTACTCAGAAAACTGAATATTTGAGAAATAATTTGATATTCTTCAGCATGTAATGATGCTTGCTAAAGACCATGCTAAAATATGTTTACATACCTCTTTAACTGTTGAAGTTTGAATATTGTAGCAATTTCACAGTACTCATTAAGAAGTATAATCAGATTGGGATTGATGTATACATGTACATAATATTGTACAGTTTTGTGCCTAAAGTTCTACTGAACTAAATAGTGGTATAGATATACCTACATGTGAATATATGGGGGGAAATTATAATTGTACACATTAGAAAGGAATTGAAGTTAAATTCTTTAATAGGTCTTGAGTTCCAGTAGATTTACTATTGAGAGTTGGGTAGCATAGAAACGTAATAATATCACTTTCTTTTGGTTATATCACATATTAGAATATTGTCATTGCATTTTTTTAAATGAGCTGTTCAGAACTTCAACTTGATGTTACATTTGGAGCCATCAATACTGGCCTACAAAATATGGAGGTTTGCAGCACAGAACTGGTAGCCTCATTTTCCTTCAATTGCAATTCAGGGATTTGTTTTTTTGCTCCTTTGAAATTCAAATATGAGGCAGCATACACAAAGATGGATAGGTAAAGGCAATTTAAGCCTTACAAGACATTCTATATTGCTTGTGGGATCCCTATTGTAGCCAAATGGAGGCCACAATATATCCCAAAAGCTTCAAAATTGAAAAATGCACGATTTAGTAAAAACATGACTTTGAAAAATAAGCGTTAAAAAGCTTTGAAGCTAAAGTTTTTTTACATACTGTGAAAGAGATCATTAATTTCAGTCCATAAATTAAAAAAACATTTTTATTCAAAGAAAGACAAGTATTCCATAATTTTATTGTGGATAATACTCACATTATGCATTTAATACTACCGATATAGTGCAGAAGGAGGCAGAGAAAGCTTTGCTTTGCTACTAAATGTTCACTCCAATAGGTTTACTATTACTGTCCTTACTGTCTTGTGTTCCACATTTATCAGAATCATACTTTTATTCTAAAATGTACATAAAACATACCCAAATATACCCCTAAAAAGATGTATGAAGATTAAAATTATTGTTGCTAATGAACATATCAAGCTTCAAGTATGTTTGGAGTGCTGTTTCATATAAGCTAACCAGAGTCTTTTCCAAGGCAGATGCAAACTATTATAAAAGGATTTATCAAGTATTCTTGGCCCTTAGCAACTATAGATTCAATTGAAAAATCAAGTCATTTCAGGAAGGTTCATTTGTGCTAAGGCTCATTCGAATACAGAGCTGGATGTAGAAACCCTGGTTCCATTTGTTCCATATTCTGAACTTCACATTTGCATTCTTCAACCATCATAACCATCTTGTTTACTGGATTAACCATGGTGCAGTTCATCTTCAGATGCTTCATGGAGAATTTGGTAGGCAAGCAGAGGGAGCAGAAGCTATAAATGCTATCATCAATGCCAGGAACATGGAAAGAACTGCATTTCCCAAAGCACATGTAGTTTTGTATCACCACTTTATCACAATTTTCATGCGTAATGCTCTGAAAGGAAACACATGGTTAAAATACTTGCCATAGTACTATGTTATAATAAAAAATAGCCAGTAATATAAAAACTAAAGTGTTCCTACAACCTTTAGGGATAAAGCCAGTAATACAAGGGTGAGGATGGTTTGAGATACTAAATCATAACTTTACTGTCTTAGCCATTATTGGAAATGCAGAAAGATTTAAAGGGGAAAACTGTTTGCTGTCTCTTTGAAATATACAGACATTTCTACAAATTTCTCAAAGTTATTGCCTAAGAATTTCCTGAAAATATTCTCCGGCAGAATGAGTCACACACCTGCTTTCAGCTTTTTGCAATTTCAATAGAACAAACCTGAAGTCTACTGTAACAGAAATTCCCAGCTCAAAGCTAGCAATATTCTGGGTTTCTATGCTTTTAATATTTCAGATATCAGATTGAATTTAAAAACACCAGCAAACCACTTTCATTGCAATTAAGCTACAAGGGTTGAGCTGCAAAAATCTACTTGCTACCAGATACCCGCAAATATATGCATTAAAAGTCCATATTTTGTTTTCACTTTAGGAGCTGTATACATTTTTACCACCTTTATTTTAGCTTTCCTTCTATAAATGGGGGGGAAATAGCTTATCTTCCAGAGCTTTCTAAGGTTGAACTATTTAGTATAGCAGGACCTATTTCTAATTAAAATAAAATCTAGGAAAGTACTATATTTGTGGCAGTCACTTTACCTGAGAGAAAGGAAGCTTGTTGCAAACCTCCTGGTAAATCTCAGACATCTTGATTGGAAGGATCACCTCTTCAGATCTTGAGCTGGCCTTCGATTTGAAAAGGTCCCAGAATTTTTTGGCATCTTTTCTGAAGGCCGCCACTGCATCTCTCTTGTTCTGTGGGTGAGAAGGTGGATGTTTTGGATACACAGAGGATGGGGTTGTGTTTGCAGAAGCCCAACCTCCCAAATCATCAGCCACTTCTTCCTTAACTGTATCTGGGTACATAAACCGAGGACCTCGTGGCAAGTCTTGTTTGATTTTCATTTCTGCCAATGATACCACTGGCCTCTCAGGTTTCCTCACAATGCCTTCAAATTCCCCTAGATATTTGTTGAGCATATCACGTATGGAATTTTTCTGCTGCATTTCTTCTCTTTGCTCTGCTTTTACAAGCCATGAAATCAACAGTATCTGAAACAATAGTAAAAGCATTCTTCTTGACTGTTGTCTTTCTCCTTCAATTCCCTTCTGCTAAAAAAAAAAGGCAGTAGGAAGATTGTTGTATTTATAAAGGAAGCCTAAAGTACTCATTTCCAGCTGTTGAGCATGGGAGGGAGGAAGAGGGGAAGGCTAATCAGAGATACCCATTAACATTCATTAACCTCAGCCTCTAACAAAGATAAAGTTAGCTTGTCCTGCTGGGTGTGTGTTTCATGTTTGTATTTCTAGTTACATCTGCTTTCTCTAGTAGGAATCATTCTGGATATTTGGATTAGAAGTTTAGCTGTTGTCTAGATACTGGGGAAAGTTCTTAGATGCATATTAACTTACCTGATACATTTCACCCCAAGTCACCATAAGGCGTTATGGATTCAAAACAATAACATGGAGAAAACTATGTTTGTAGGTACACATTACAACAAAGTTTAATTTCATTTCTTAATAAGATGAAAGTTTATCATTTGAAAATAATAGCTGGATTATATCCACACAAGTTATATGCCACCTTGAATAGATCCAATTAGATTTTTTTTTAAAAAAATTACACAATGTAAAGACTAATAGAGGATGCACTTTTTGAAAAATGCAAATACTAAAAACAATGAGCCAGTTTCTCACTGCTCAGATTTTTAAAACCCTTAGGATTTTGGAAATGTTCTAGTTCAACCTGTACTTATTGCAAGAACCTTTAAAAGCTATGTAGATCTTTTTAAGTCTTACAATAGTTAATTATATGGCAGGGGTGCCTTTCAAATCTCCATTACAGTTTATAAGCGAAAAGTAGCACTGATAAAAATATCTTTCTCATGTTGTACCAACAGCATCCAGAATGTTTATAGACCTCAAGGGGAAGTATTAGTGCATGCAGGTCCCCAGAATGTAGACTTTAAGTATTGTCTTTGTTCTGATAAGTAGGTACTATTCTCAACCTTGTTTGCACATGAACTGTTTGTAAATCATGGATGACTCCCCCCCCAAAAATGTGCCCATTGGTTTGGATCAACCATCTTACACTCTGTATAAAAGGAAAATGTCTATGTCTACTCTTGGTACTACTATTACTTGGTACTACTTCTATGATACTCCATGTGTATCATAGTAGTTTGTAGACATTTATTTTATCTTTCTGTAGAAATGGGTTTGCCACAAAGGTTCAGTAAAATGAAAAGTGAGTATTCATATTCCATTTTTCTAAAAAGCCACAATTAACAACTGGACAGGTACAATGGGAAAGTTGATTATATATTACAGTTTATACCTGAAAAACAGCACTGATAAAAGTATCTTACTCATGTTGCACCAACAGCATTCAGAATGTTTATAGACTTCAATAGTGTCTTCATATATGAACTTTCAAAGATTGTTTGGCTGTAAGTTACTGCTGTTCAAGCTGAAATCACAATAACCTCACCAGAAGGGATTGGATCCTATGTCTTTCCACATTATGGCATAATTTTTCATCATTTCGTAACTCTTCTTGATTTAAAACATTGAAAACAGCATTGGCTGTCAGCATTCTCATTGCTTGACCTATAACCTAAGTCTTTTTTAAAAAAAAAAACATGCATCATGTTCTATAATAGCAAGTAAAAAACATAACTGGTTTTTCTAAAAGTGGGAATGTAAGTTTCCATCTGAGATATCATGTGGGTCTAACAAGCTAGGGGGAAAAAGTCCTCTTAAAAGCTTCATTTTATTATGATATGTATTTTTTCAACAGCTGGATGCAGGAAGAGATTGCCTCCATTCTCATGGATAAAATAAAACATACAGGGATGGAAACCGAAATAACAACTATCTTTTTAAGCAGTGAGTCCAAAGAAAGCTGTTGCATTGTTTAAGAGTCTGTCTCGATCCTTGTTACAGATTTCAATCTGGATATTGTAAGTTGCTGCAATTGGCTTTGCTGGATGCGGCCTGAAATGAATAAACATCTTTAGGAGACATATAACACCATAATACATATTTACATAGTTGTTGTTTTCTTTGTTGAATAGCCATCCTGAGAGGAAGGAGACAGACCTGCATTAAGACTCAGGACACAGAGGAAGAAGAGTTTTACAAATGTTGCTACTCTCCTCCCTGCAAATAAACATCTGGTGTACATCCTATAAGGCTTACTGCTCTGTCACTCAGCAGAACCTCCGTCCCATTGCAAAGAGGTGGTGTAATGGTCGAAGAGATTGTTGTCTTCAGGATTAAAGGGGTAAATAAGTTCCTGAGAGTCAGTTTCATCCTTGCAGCCCCAAACAATCAAGCAGCAAAACAAAGAGACTTGTACTGCTCCAGAAAGGAGGCATTTTCGGGGTTCTGGAAGTAAAAGCATTGTTGTAAACTTGAGGTAGAGAACTCCTCTATTGGGTCTCTATTGTAAATATGTTGGAACTGATTTATAGAAGAAAAAAATGGTGATGACTTGAAGTGTCTTCAGCCTTCTTTCTTTTCATTCCTCCCACCTGCACCCCCCCTTTTCATCCCTTTTCTTTCTTTTTTAAAGCAAACAGAACAACTCTATGCAATTGTTTGGGTCACTGAATATGGCAATCGTGCACCTGGACAATCTATGCTGGAAAAGCCACATGGGGGTGTATGTGGTTGTGTGTATTTGTGTGTGTGGGAGGAGACCAGGCAGAGATAGAAACAAACACTTGCAAATTGCCTCCCCCCCACTTTCTATGGGTAGCTTGAGGTTTTAACTGTGTAGCTGTTAATGCAATATATTTTCATCAGCACCAAGGTTTTTTTTCTGAAAAAAACTTATACAGTTTCAGAAATCTCCAATGCTATTTTTATTAATACATTCAATTTAGATATTACAGTAGAAAACAGCACACAACCCATGCCATTTAAGGTACAAAAGCAGATTGGCACCCTTTAAGTTCAAATAAAACCAAACCTACAGCAGTAAAGGTATTATTTTATTTAGATTCATTCTATCCCTCGAAATACACATTGCAGGGGGGGAAAAAATCTATTTTAGTGCCACTAAAAAGGGGGAGAAAACTATGTGCCCATAATGGATTGTTATATTTATAAATATTTTCACCTACTTATCAATATGGAATAATGGAAGGTAAAATTTGACTTCCAAAAATTACATTATTTTTCCAACGAGCAGTCTCAGATTTACATACAAGGATGTATTAGAAGATTATTGACATGTCAAAGTGAATTGAAGTGAGTTTTTTTAAAATTGATTTGTTAGTACATCTCGGAATTTATCAGAATATTTATTCAATTCCAGGCTTTTATAATAACTCAAGTAGATTACCAAGTGTACTTTGCACATTTTACAACACATTCCAGTCTATAAGAACTTCACATATATTCTTCCTATATATTTTTTATATGCAATTGGTTTTTGTTTTCAAATTCTACTTCCCATTTGCAGGACAATTCTTCCCAGCAAGCATCCACACAAGAGGATTGGGAAATGTGTACAACTTCTCAGATTTGTCTGGCTCAGTCTAGCACCTTCGAAATGTGTTGGACTGCAGCATCCAGAATTCCTGTCTAGGTTGGTTTTAGTCTCGTCACATCACAAAGTTGCAAAAAGTTGAATGGACATTCAGAATGTCACCAATGTTAAGAAAGGAAAGGAAAGAAAACTATCAAAGAGAGGCCAGAGAAATTTACATGCAAACAAAGCTTAGAACTGATCAGGGATGGTAGCAAAAGTTAATATGCTTCTGTTGGGAAATCAACTAACATTGATGGCTAGGGAAATCCTATAATACTTCAGAATTTATATTCATAACTCATAGTTAAAGGGAACACATTTGAATTTGTTACCATGAGAATTGGAAAGTTCCCTTGACATTTAGCAATAGCACTTACACTTATATTCCACAGTGCTTTACAGCACTGTCTGATTGATTTACAAATGTCAGCATATTGCTCTCAACAATCTGGCTCCTCGTTTTACTGACCTTGGAAGGATGGAAGGCTGAGTCAACCTTGAGTTGGTCAAGATTAAACTCCTGGTTGTAGGCAGTATTAGCCTGCAATACTGCATTCTAACCACTATACCGCCAGGGCTCCTACATTTGTCCCAAATATAGACATATAGAAATTTATCACAGAATAGTGTGATGCAATTTTGATACAGGTATGTTTGAACTTGTTGGAAGTTTCCATCCAGGTATATTATTATAAAATGGGCACAAGCATTATGGAGTGGCATAATGTTCCTTTTTTTTGCTCAATGTATCTGCAACCAGTCTCATTTGACCAAGTGAAGAGCAGGATATTGCCTGAATTTCTAAATAACAGTTGTGGTGGATAAAACATCCTACCCAAGAAAGATGGTGAGTAGCACATGATATAACATCTATACTCAACACAAAGCTCTTTCCAGTTAGCTTTTTAGCACCTTCATATATAGGATCTCTTGAAAGAGACAGAAATGAACTCTAGAACCAATAAATTTGATTCTTGACACATAGCCATTGTATCACAAACATAGGAGAGCAAGAGAAGATATGATGGCAAGCAGAAAACAAAATCCTGCATCACATTTGAACCCTTTTCTCATGTAGGAATTTTTGCAAATGGGTCAAGCAACTGTCCATTCCATCAACACCTCCAATTGCCTGAAAATAAACTGTTTTATCATATAGAAGGCCCAGTAGGTGTCTAACTATCAGTTTTGTTTACAGTTTTGTGGAACATATATAACTGTATGCTTTGCCCTTCCGGCAATCTTTTCTTTGCCATTTTCCTTGCTGTTGTACTAAAATGCAGTTCCTCCTTTGCTTTGAAAGACGAGGTGGGCCTCTTCTCCAGTTTGTGAAAACAACACGTTCCCTGTTGCTCCATGCCAGCTGACCTGGGTTTCTTTGATCATTCAAACCTATAACACATTACATGTATAAGCAGATAGTCTGAGGACAACTGATTCAAGCATTTTAATGAAGATCTATCTGATCTTCCATATGACAGATTTTCTAATGATTTTCAGATTTTTCTCTCTTCCACAATAAATTTGTTCCATGGACAAGGAAATTACATTTTATTGTGAAAATAGATTCTGCTGGTATTTAAACTAGAAAAATGTCTGAAGTTTTAGTTTCTGTAAGCACGGAACTGCTGCATCTGACCATATCTATTGATTTCTGGCTGTCTTTCTACCATCTGACTGAGAACCATTCTTCCATTAGCTTTTAGGAAACAAAGGAAAAACTAAAAAAATGGAAGTATGTGGTCCTAGTTGTTTTCTAGCAGATGTTTCATTACCAAAGTAGGTAACATCATCAGTGCTAGAAGGGTATGGGAGTTTGTTCTCATTTTATATACTAGTGATTTGCCCTGTTAGTGTTGGTGGCAGTATGAAGGTAGTTGGTAGAGTGGTCAAATTACCAAGTGTCCCAAGGACGGAAATGTAAGTCAAGAAAACTGAGCAGTCAGAAATTTACATTTCCCAACCTCTCAGGAAGACTAAGATGGGCTATGAGGTACTGCTTATGAAAATGTTTTATTGTAAGTGTACTTGCATGTACAGTATCACAAACATAAATATTGAAGTCTAAAATATTATAGAATACTATTTAATCCTTGCTGCTATATCAATAGAATTATAATCATGATCAAGGGACATCACGGTTTATTGTCCATTGGTCAGACCACATCTAGAATGCTGTGCCAAATTCTGCACGTTGTAGTTTTGGAATGATATTGGGAAACTGGAGTACATTCAAAGCAACACACCCAAGATGATAAAGAGTCCTGAAAGGAAGAATGGTTAGCGTGTTTGGTATATTTTAGCTTGTAAAAAGAAGGCTGTAGGGAGAAATGACAACCATTTTCAAGGACCCTCATTTAGGAGATGGGCAAAATTGTTCAGAGCTGATCCAGAGAAATAAAGGATTTAAATCACTGGGAAGTGGATTTTCCTTGAACTTCAGGAAAAAACCTCCAATAGTAAGAGCTATCCAAACAATGGGACAGATAGAGGTAATGTGTTCTCCTTTGCTGGACACGAGATGGCCCTCTGTTAGGGATGCTTAAACGTACTCCTCGACTTATGACCACAATTGACACCAGAATTTCTGTTGCTAAGCAAGGGAGTTGCTGCAATGGTCATAAGTGACAGGACCAGTGATCAGGGGATGCTGCAATGGTCATAAGTGACAGGACCAGTTGTAAGTCCTTTTTTGGGACTTGTAACTTTGTAATGGTCACTAAATGAATGGTTGTAAGGAAAGGACTAGCTCTGGTGAATTCCTCATATTGTACAATTCTGCATCTTTCATAGGGAAATTTCAGACAATACCTACCTATCCAAAAAGGTCTTTTTCCACTGAAGTTCCAGAGCCAGTGCATGTGTGATTTGGAAGCCACACTTACTAAATGGCCATGGTACCTAGAAATAAGACATTTAAAAAAAAAATCAGAGGAGATACAGTTCCTGCTACTCAAGATTTTTTTTTCTTTATACAACCCTGTAATCCCTTAATCTAGGATAGAGTCGGGACAACTGAATGGAGCTGAGCTTTTACTTGCCAGATGCCCTTCCTGATGCTTATGTGGGGTTCACAGTAGATATTTTCTCTTTGCACCCTGAGAGAGAAACATCTGTCGCTGCCTAGGATCGAACTCTCAACCTTCTGAGTGGAAGGTGAGCGCCTTCACCTCTAGGCCCCCACACTACTCACTCATCAAGATATAATAAAGATATAACAAATGCGTGAATTATTTGTAGTTTAACAATAGACAAGACAACAAGTCATTAATAAGAGTTTTAGGAATTCTTTTTGAAAGGGCATTTTGAAAAAGTTTTCTGAATGCCTTTTTATCTACAAATACATTTATATATAAGCAGCAAACAGTTTATTTCATCTAAGCATGCTGAAATTTTAACATGCTCTATAGATAGTCCTTGACTTACGACCATCATTGAGCCTGGACTTATGGCCGTAATGTCATTGCACCCGTTAAGCAGGCCACTATGGTACGGTGCCCAATTTTATGACCTTTTCTGTGGCAGTCGTTAAGCAGATCATAAGGTCATTAAGTAAATCTGTTTTATCCAATGGATAAAAGTAAATGTCAGAAATCAGCAAAAAAATAAAAAACCGCAATCATGTGATCTGAGGTCACTGAATACAGTTGTACAGATGAGCCAGTTGTCAAGGACCCAAAATGCAATTAGGTGTCTATGGGGGAGGGAGGGCTGTGGCCATCGGAACCTCAAAATCAGGTCATAAGTATCTTTTGGGGAGTCCATTGTAACTTTGAACAGTCGTTAAGTGATAATTACCTGTATGGTGTCTTAATCATGTACAAAGATGTTCTAACTGTTTCAAACTTAATTTTCATAAATTCAGCACAATTTGGCTGAATACTGTCAGGTGATTAAAAGACATATTTTTCCTTGCTTGGTTATTTTTTTCAACTCTTCAGTAAGTACATAAACAGAAAAATATTTTTGTTTGCATGTATAGGTGTGTGTCTCTCAATGTGGGTGTAATATGTACACAAATGTTTCTTCTATAGGAAAAGTTCATAGATCAGATTAAAGTTTATTGCCTTAAAATATCTCATCATAAATCCATTTACTTTGAACTGGAATAATTCTTCTTATTTGTCAAATACATTAATAAAACTGAGTTTATTGATCTAGTCTCCCAAGAACGTTTCTACTGGTACAATAGCTGGAAGATTTAGATTTTACATATTTCTGAAAAGCCAAAGGTTTTTTTCAAAAAGGCAACTAAACTTTCTTGTTTTTTCTTTGGAAACATTTTGCTTCTCATCCAAGAAGCTTCTTTGGTTCAAACCAGACCTGAATGATTCAGACATACTTCTGAAATTTCTTACTGCTAAATGCCTCATTGTTTTATTCTATCTTCCAATAGAGATGAGCTGAACCATGGTTAGTTTAAAAAGTTGGCTGTCTCAGACAACTGCTTTGGGGCATTATGAAAAGTCTAGAAGCCAGGCAACTGTGAGTTCTAGTCCTGCCTTAGCCATAAATAGTCAACTGGGTAACCTTGGGCCAGTCATTCTCTCAGCCCAATCCGCCTAACAGTTTGTTGTTGTGGGGAAAATAGGAGGAGGAAAGGGTATTATGTATGTTCACCGCCTTGAGTTACTATTGAAATAATAAAGGTGGGATAAATGTCTTATAAATAAATAAATAAAGCTAGGTACAAATAAGTTTGTTCCTACCGTTTCTTGCAAGTTTGGGCAGCAATTGCCCATGTAGCTTTTGGCTCAGCGATTAGGATATAGCATCTTCCATCATGATTGGTCCATCCTGACTGACAAGTTTTCATTTTAATATCCTGGAATAAAGCATTTTTTTAAGTTCAGAATGACTTGCTAAATTGTCCAACTCGAAGGAAGTGATTGACTCCTTTCAGAATTGGGCTTGGGAAAGATAAGAACGTTGATTAACTGGGTTATTTCTGTTCTAAACTATGACTTTGGCTACTGTTGCATTTCTGATGGCATCCAGCTAGAAATGAAACACAAATACTGCCTATTGCTTGGCAATAATAATAACTCCTGAATACAGTACCACTCAAAAGCGTAATTATTCTTTCCCTTCCTGTACCATGTGGGGAAGTATTTTTTTATTATAATACTAGCTGATTACCCGGCCTTGCTCGGGTTTTTTTTTTTTTCCCCTCGTCCCCCT
>JANHJO010004061.1:54964-65614 GCA_032468235.1 Pseudoxyrhopus heterurus | reverse complement strand
TGGAGCTCGCGAAAGAGACCTAGCCCCGAGGCGAGCGAGCCGGCTCAGAGAAGGAGCCGTTGCTGTCGCGCCGCCTCATTTTGAACTGCGCACATGCGCAGTAGGTTTTTTTGGTGAGTACCCACTTTGGGACCTTTTTTGGGGGTGTTTTGGGGTGTTTTGGGCTTCGGGACCCCGACAGGGACCTTTTCGCTACGGAAAACTACGTATTTGTCAAATTTGGGGAAATTTGGCCCAGAATTGTGCGTTTGTATAGAGCACAAACAAACAAACTTTTTTTTGGACCTCTCTTTTATATATATAGATAGATATGCCTTCTACATGCTCATAACTAGGTCACTGAAGATACCTGCCTTTGCTTCTTCTTGTAACGTACATTCAATATATCTAACCACAATAACTTACTTGCTAGGCCAGGGATGTCAAACTCGTGTCGTCATGGCGGTATCACGTGACATATCAGGACTTTTTTCCCCTTCACTAAACCGAGCGTGAGCGTGGCCAGTGTGTGATGCGAGTTTGACAGCCCTGTGCTAGACTATCATCTTTATAGCATGCCACAACTGCTCCCTCATGACATTTATCTTCCTGGAGTTATAATTTTTGTTGTATCAATGAATGGTCTTCGATTCACAAACTATGTTTCAATAAATTGCAGTACAGATAATCCTCGACTTATCACCACAATTGAGCCTAACAATTTCTGTTGTTAAGTGACACATTTGTTAAGTGAGTTTTGCCCCATTTTAGGAACTTTCTTGCCACAGTTGTTAAGTGAATCACTGCAGTTGATAAGTTAGTAACTCCGTTGTTAAATGAATCTGGCTTCTCCGTTGACTTTGCTTGTCAGAAGGTCGCAAAAGAGGATCACATGACTCCGGGACATTGGAACTCTCATAAATATGAACCAGTTGCCAAGTGTCTGAATTTGGTCACATGACCATGGGGATGCTGCAATGGTCGTAAATGTCACTTTTTTCAGTGCTGTTGTAACTTTGAATGGTTACTAAATGAACTGTTGTAAATTGAGGATTACCTGCATTCTCAAGCATTCTGATAATGAGTGCATTTACATTTTTCTCCCTTCACAGTTGGATGTGGGGATCAAATTGTTACAATAACATTTGGCTTTATATTTCTCAAAAGTTAAGCACCCTGAGTACAAGGTGTTCTCTTTCCAGACATAGGGATAACCAGAGTCCTTTTGGTCCTCATCTATATTCCTTATCAGTTGTAAAACAATTTTTTTCGCCAGTGGTGAATTTAAAAGAAAAAATACCCCCCCTCTCTCTCTCTCACACACACACACACACACACACACACACACAAAAGAGATCCCTACCTTGTTAGAGTAGTTCCATAATGTCCAGGCAGTACCATTGCACAGAAACATCTTCTGTATGTTTTCTTCAAAATACAAGAGACCCTTCAAATTTGGCGTGCATCTATTTGGAAATGAAAGGCTGTCAACCTGAAAATGAGTAAGACATTTATGAAATAAACAACAGTTATAAATGAGTGGTCTGAAACAGAAAACACTTGAAATGTTAACATTCTATATTGTTCCCTTATTTATTTTTAAAATTATGTTTATGCATTTTTGTTGATAGATGTTAAATCAGTGACATCATTGAAGACATCCATCATTTTAAAACCTCTTTCAGAATTAAGTGTACAATATTGTCAGGCCCCAAACCAAGAACGGCCAAGCTAAGTTATTTATTGTTTTCACATCTGTAGACAGATTGAGTACTCTACCATCTGCATTAACCATATACTCTGTGAACAATTAGGGAAGGTCTGTCTTCACCCTCTTTCTTTCACATATAAGATCTGGGCTGAGTTGCCTCTTAGTCCTTTTTAAATGCACCCCCTCCCTCCTGGGGATCAACTTGCTTACTAGATCCCATCACAAAAATTTCCTATAGCTTTACTTTTTATTGTCATAAATTAATGATTACAATTAATAATAATAAACATCTAATAAATGTAAAATGGTCAAACTTCTGGTTTTAAAAATGTTTCAAAATTCACCAGAGATATGGAACCCTATCTTCTACTGGCTCTATCACCATTTGACAGTCTACTACTCTTAAGCTTCTGGGAACTTTAATTCTGGAAGGTGACATCTTTCCCACTGGAAGTGCAACTTCAACAGGAACATACCAGAATGCTGGAGTCTGCTTGAAGAACTTCCATTTTCTTGGAGGAAGCTACATTTTTTCTTGGCTCTTTTTGGCTTCTTAAAGACACAGGTCCCATCTTGGTTTTTCTAGGCAAAGAATTGTCCTTGTCTACTTTTAGCCCTGTCATCCCATGGTACTTTGTAAGAGATAGAAAAGAAAATCTCACACCAGTTAATTCCAAAGGCATTTAATTGACAGAACTAAAAAAAGAGAGAGAGGTGGTTTGGAAATACACATATCAAAGACATAAAGGTAACTAATATCTGTGGGAATAATATTTAAAGTAGAGCTGCTCCAATCATATATAACGTGGGCAATAATTTTTGAGAACAAACAAGACATGCAAAGTGAATTGATGATCCTCCTATCCTCTTTTTCTCTATTTTTACATGATTTGTTTCCAATACTATATTCTGGCTAGGGAAACTTATTGGGGATATGAGGATAAATGGAAAAATGAGCATAGAAAGCATTCTTGAACTCATCATTCACAAAAATATTTTGCACTAAAACAGTTCTTCTTAGTTCTCCTTGCTTTTGCTCTTAAGATTCAGCCTACATGTTCAACTCCACCCTATTTCACACCTAACATTGACCAAGGCAGTTTAAACAGTTGCCATCACCATTTCTAATCCAACTAAACTGAAAATACATAGAATTAAATCTACACTAAACACTTTTTACATCACAGAAAACGATGTGTATCTTGAATTCATCAAGTATTCTATGTAATGGAGCTATAAATAAATAAATATTACAAATAAGGAACTTGTTACTCAAAGGCTCTTACTTTGAAAAAGTCATCTGTGCCATTTCGAAAGATAAAAGAGGGGTGAATCTAAAAGGAAAGGGAGAAATATAGCTGAATAACAGCAGCAAAATATAATTTGTATATTTTCCCAAGTTAATTAGTAATATTAACCATAGTCAGAACATAAAAAAAAAACTTTAGTCTATATCATTTGAATAATTGGGGAAAAGGGAGAGATCTTTTGAATTGCAAATACAAAATTCACCCAGAAAAATAGAGCCTTTTATTATAAAGAAATTGACATTAGTCACCTTTACCTAATTTTCTTGCCCTGTTATTAGTTTTGTACACTTTGCTTTCTATTCTACAATTCTTGGAGCAATTTCTCATTCCAAAGGAAGCAATGAAAAGCAAACAAATCAGCTTTATAACCTATACCTGAATATATTTTTTTTGCCACAAAACATTAATATATAAAAGGGAAAATATTTTACAATCCCAGCAGAATTGTACATTTAAAAAAATATTTCTTTAGTTTATCTGAGCATTATCATTCTCTGAATTTTTGACCCCTAGGGAGAATATTTTTCTCTTGACTCTATAGAAAAAAAAAAACCACATAATCAAGATGGAGAATTTAAGCTGCCGTGGCAGGAGAATCCTTCTCTAAAATGGACATTACCATTTCTGATTAAATTATTTCAGCTTTTGTCATGATTGAGAAAATAGTGAAATCTGTTTAACTAATAGAGTGTTTTAAGGAAGTACATATAGCAGAACTGGCTTTAGGCTAAGGTGAAGGAGACAGTGACCTAAGAGTATGCCAAAACTTTAGGGTATGGCAAAATTGTGATCTGAAAAACACAAAAAAGCAAAATGCAGAAACAACGCACAATGTTAAGAATGCACTCGCTCAAGGGTTAAATATAACCCTTGAGAGGTTATATTTGCAGAGTTGTTGTCGTATGACAAAAATAGCTGGTGATGTAATAGAAAATAATGTGTAAATGGGGTAAAAATATCTGAGAAACAATTTGGGACTGGAAAATCTTAAGTATAAGACTCATAACTCAAAGAAAAAAAAAGAAACAAGAGGTCAAAATCAGGCAATGAGCTAAACCACAGGAGGTATCAGAATATGACTTGCTTAAGGCATCAAAATGTCTATAGCTGGCCCTACACACTAATGACAATATAGATAGTCCTTGACTTACCACTGGTCACCTGGCAACCATTTGAAGTTACAACTGATCCAAAAAAAGAGTACTTATGTACCAGATTCGAAGTTCTGACAGTTGAGTCCATTATAGCTGTAACTCGAGGATTACCTGTAACCTTAAATCATATCTTAAATGCCTTTTTCCAGCAGTCAGTCTCATTTGTATTAAGTCAGGTGAGATTTTCATGAAAACATGCATATAACTTCGAATCAATGCTTCTTTTTCCCCTGTTCATGAGGCAACACTTACTATTTTGCCATTTCCGATGACCCGTAGCCGGTTCCTCGCAAGATTCACTGAGCTGAATTTGGGTGGCTTGTCCCGTCTCTGTGCTATCATCTCTTTGGAAGGGGGCAGCAGGATTCCTTCCAAATTAACACTGCCCTGCCTGGAAGATGAAGGAGAACCTGGAAGCAGTCTTTCTTTCATCCATAAGTTCTGAATATTATGGCTTGTGGAATGGAATGAATTGCACTGACCTAAAAAGCAAACAAGATGGCAGATGGTCAGTCTTTTTTTTTTAAATAAAAGCAGAGAATTGGTCACATTGATATGAATGATGAAACAGCTTGTCATTAAAAATGGGATGATAGTTCATCTGATATTCATTTAGTCCTTTTAAATAATCCTTATTTCTCTGCTTAATTTGAAAGCTGAAAAACAATTTTAGAAGTTTGATGTGAGAGATGAAAATATAATTTCTCAAAATTTAAAAAAAGGTGATAAAAAAACTGCTTGTGCCCAAACTCTGTGGACATAAACTCCACATTAAAACTTTAGCAACAGTATAGTCAAACAAATACTGTGCCTCTTTTTAATTTTTTTACAATCTTGCCTTTCCTCCTAGAGTGTCAGTTCTACTCTCCCCATCTGTTTGATTCACAGAACTTCACAACTTTGAAGGTTTGACTCTTGATGTCAGCTGTGCTTGTTCACATTGGCTTGCCAAATCATTGTTGGCCTAAGTCTTGATTTATTTATCTAAATATTTTAGATTGCCTTCAAGCCATAAACAACCTGAGGCAGTGTACAGAATTAAAACTAGTTAAACTGTATTGAGAAGTAAAGATAAAGGAATGAAAAGAATGGGAAATGCAGGCACCCATATCAGGATAGCCAACTAAGTGTTACAGGCTGAAATGTTTATCATTTCTAAACGTGGTTTTATATACAGACAATATATATTTATTTGAATTGGGAGCACCTATCTGTATTAGTTTTAAATGCTGCATTTGCTCTCTTTTGCTCTCTCTTTTTTTTGATAGTGCACATTTTTGCTTTTGAAGATAGAAGGCTAGGCATACTTCTCTAGCTATTCAGCTATGCAGAGTGGTTCAAAAGTTAATCTCTCAGTGGATGTATGATATCAAGATATATACTGTGATGCAGCGGTACCTGTAAACTCAACATTGTTTAAAACTTGGTTGCCAGGACCTTTGCTCAATTTATATTCTGAGCCAGTGATGCCCTTTCCTGGATAGGGAGGTTCTCCACTCAGTCACTTGGTCATCTCCCATTTGGACTATTGCAATGTGATCTACATGGGGCTACCTTTGAAAAATATCTAGAAGCTTTATCTGTACAAAATGCAGCATTGTCCAAATCCAGAAGCTTTATCTGGTACAAAATCCAGAAGCTTTATCTGTTACAGAAGCTTTATCTGGTACAAAATGGCAATCATCCAAAAGGGAGCAATTTTGGGTGCCCAAAGAATGGTGCATGTGGCATCTCTACTGTGTAGCAGCATTGGATGCCAGTCTGCTTCTGGGTCCAATTCAAGTTATTGGTTATGACTATTAAAGCCCTACACGGCATGCAGCCATGTTATCTACAGAACCATCTTCATCCCATTACATCAGCCTGTCTCACCCAGTCAGGCAGAGAAGGAATGTTGTGGACCCCACATCAGCCAAAGAATTCTAATGGTGGGGTGAAGGAAGACAGGTTTCTCTGCCGTTGTCTCTGCCCTGTGAAACATTCTTCCCCCTGAGGTGAGGCAGACCCTCACTCTCCTGGCCTTCCAGAAAGGCATGAAGAAATGGTTCTGCAGCCCTGCTTGAGGCACCCAGAGGAACATGCAGCCATGGGGCTGGTTAACACCCTGAAAGCTCTTCCCTGCCTTTTCATTACTTTTTAAAATTGCTTGCCCCTTTTAAATTTTATATACTAGGTGGTTTATATAATGGGTGGTTCCAAATATGACTGATAAATAAATAAATACATTTATTTAATGGTATTTAGCCATCTCCTTCCCAAAATGCATCCTCAGAATTACCCCACAACTGCCCTATGATTAACGGGGAAAAGAGTGGAAGGGGTATTGCAGGTCCCACAAAAGGAGCTATAAGCCACAACTTCATCTGTTTATCAGTCAGATTCCAAGTCTTTTAGTAAACGACAATGGTGTCTGCTCTTGTGGATGTTTGTTGATTCCTCCATGCTGTTCTCCCTCAGCAGAAGAGAAGGGATCTGTAACTATCAAAGCTATTGTCTTTCTTTAAAAAAAGAAATGAAGTATTTTGATCCAAAGGTGCTAGCAGCAACATTGTGTGTTGAAAAATAAGCAACTACTCAGCCAAGATTGCTCCAGATTTCATTAGGAAGATCAAAAGAAAATACCTCCTTCCGAGTCCAAAATTCTCACTATAGCTTTTGTCCGAGTGCCAAGAACAGCATTCACAGGGGAGATCAGAGCCACTTCAAAGACCTCATCCTCTTCCTCTAATCCATCATAGGTAATTGCTATATTCCACATCTTCGTTGACATTCCTACCAGAAGTAAACATTTTAATTACACTTTAATTGCTTTTTCAATCAACCTAGGTGTCGAAGAAATATATTAATTAACATGTCTACAGCTATAACAGACTGGCTTGTATAATTCTATTGTGCTTCTGCCCATTGATTGGACTCCTGTGGCTTTCCGAAATAACACTAACTAGAGATCAAATTTGTTCCTAAGCGCTGATGATTCCATTCAAACAGTAACAAAGATTGGTTTCCTACAGGGTAAATGGATGGGGGATAATAGCATGCAGTTCAGGAGGGGAGGATTGGCTCTTCATGTAAATTTTAAAAAAGAAATTAAGAGAACTCTTCATTTTGAAATCTTAATTGCAAGGAACAAACTCGTGTTTTGAAATATTGTCACTTTCAATCACCCATCACCAGGAGCTCTGTTCCAAGTTCCAGGTATGTCTGTCAAACACCTTGAACCAAAGCCAGTATCTTTATTGGAAAGTCCAAGTAATCTGTTCAACTGTAAGTAGAAATAAGTATCCCATGCATTGTATACACACATACATGCACGCTCAAAAAAAAATTCTGAGAAGAACTAAAACGGATAAAGTTGCTTCTACTACCAAAGCAAGATTTGGCCAGAAAGTCCAAGAAATCTTGAAAAATAAAAATATGTATTGCAATCTCTTCCTTGCTACTGAGTTTGGCTTAATTCAAACACTCAAAATATATTTGCAGATTCTCATCTAGGAAAAGAACAGTGGAATTGCCAACAGAATAGAATAAGAATATGGAAGGCAAATTCTGATCGATGCCTTTAAAAAATTTTTTCCTAAGAGTAAGAGCAGCTTAATAGTGAACATAAGTACCAGAAAAGGGTTGGGCTCCCACTGACTGGATTTGTTCAAACATTTGTCAAGGACGTTGAGCTCTTGCAATGCTTAAGTGGTTGGACTGAATGGCCTAAATGACTCCTTTCCATATCTGTGCTTCTTAGGATTAATGATGGTGGCTACATTTTTGGCCCAAGGACCAAGAACAATGCTTCCTTCTTGAGATCTTTAAGATCTCCTTCTTCTGTTGGGATATAAGTACTTGAGCTGCAGCTAACCCTGAGTTTCCCAAGGCTGCCATCATTGAATCAAAATGCTGCTATTGTATGGAAATCCTGCATGCCAGTATCAGCCCTCCAGAAAGGAGTGTTTTAGAGGGACAATTTTTTGACTAATATACCCCAACACTTATCTCCAGTAGAACAGTCACAAAAGAGAAGAGATTTTCAGCCACTCTGTAACCATTTTTGCACACAGTTTGAAAGCAAAGAAGTGTGTCTATACATCTTTTCACATTAGTTTCTTTTATTTGGGGTTTCTGTTCTATTGTCAGGATGAGATATTTTTAAATGAACCTAAATGAAAATGACATACTTTTTTATGTAGTTATAAAGTTAAAGTTAAAATAATAATAATAGCGCCGTGGTGGGGCAATGGTTAGAATGCAGTATAGTAGGCTGATTCTGCTCACTGCTAGGAGTTCGATCCTGACCGGCACAAGCTTGACTCAGCCTTCCATCCTACCGAGGTCGGTAAAATGAAGACCCGTGTTGAGGGCAATATGCTGATATTGTAAACTGCCCAGATAATGTATAATGCTATGGGACGGTATATAAATCTAAGTGCTATTGCTATTAATTAGAGTATTGGGGCAAAATTGTTTTTCAAACAGAAGAAAATTGAGAGAAAGATTAAGGATACAAGTTCATAAATCTAGTTTTCTGAATGAAGATATCAATAATAACTAATTTTCAATAATTGGGGAAACTGAAAAATTGTACAGTAACTGATTAAAAAGAGCTGTTGATACTATTCAAAGAATTCACTTATGAAAGAAAAATTGAATTGGTCCTAATGATGGCTGTGATTTCCATGTCCATCTCCCCAACATAGCAACAGTTGTTAAAAAAAATCTGGTAATATTAGACTGAAGAAAGAAAAGTACTAATATATCAGTAATGTGATAAAAGTTGCTTGGACAAGTGCACTGCTACAGAATTTGATTCAATTTAAAAAGCAAATAAACATACATTTATCAACGAGGCAGGACAAATAGAAAGGTTTTACCTAGCACTGAAACGGTAACCATTGGCTTCTCAGAGATGGCCAATTACAAATATGTATGTATGTATATATGTATGTATATATGTATGTATGTATATGTATACACACACACACACACACACACACACGATTGTGGGTCACCACCAGCCTCACTCAAATATTAGTGAACTCCAAATAATTTCTAAAGAAGATCCAAAACATTAGATAAATTCATATGGGAGCAAATGTTCCTTAAAATATGCTGGTCCCATTACTGTGGGTCTTTGAGAAGCTATGCCCTGATTTTTAAATTCTGGAACAGAAGCCAGTTCAACTGTTGTACAGTCATAGTCCAAATATCTGGATCTTATCAGATAAACTAATTGCAGCCTTTTTGTAACTGCTGAATTTCTGAGTGGTTTTCTGTCCATTATAATTATCCACATGGAATGTTATCGGAACATGGATCACCATGGATTTCTTGCCTCAAGAACATAACCCTGCAATTTGTACAATGATTTCATGATACACATGTTATAATTTTGACATTGTTGTGGTTTGGAAATTTACTTCCTAATTCAAACAAGGACACCAACCCGCCATAGATTCTCTTCTCTGTCTCCTTTGGTTTTGATTTACATCTCTCAATCCATTGCCTTCTTTTATTTTTTTTTAATTAGATTTTTATCCCACCTTTCTTACTTTTATACATAACTCAAGGTGATAACATAACCCAATACTCCTTCCTCCTCCTCCTATTTTCCCCACAACAACAACCTTGTGAGGTAAGTTGGGCTGAGAGAAAGTGATTGGCCCAAAATCACCCAGCTGTCTTTCATGCCTGTGACAGGACTAGAATTCACAGCTTCCGGTTTTGGGCATCACCTTAACCACTGATGAAAGCTCACCTGGATCAAACTGAATAAGTTTGGAAGGAGGCAGGATGAAATCCTTTCCCGATAAAGCAGTCATTTCATTAACCTAAGGGAAAAAAAACAACTATAAAACAGAAGCTCTGAGTCTTTTACCACAGATAGCCGGTCTAAGATATCTGCCATTAGGGTTTAACTAATTATCAGCTTCTGTGCTTGAACATGTAACTAGCCCTCAGCAACCATCCAAACTAGCATACAAGATCTGAGCATGATGTTTCTAGTTTAAATCCTTGAATAGGGACACAACTGCAAGAAAAAGGAACAGCTATCTTTCACTGCAGAGAGTCAAATGAACTGCAGTCAAATGAAAGGAAGGAATAAAGTAGAGCCAAAACAAACAAAAACAAGGGAATTGAAAATACTGAGAATTAGATTTGTAAACAATTATCCCTAGTGTATTTTCTTCAGGAAGAGAAAAATGCATTTTACTTAATGAAGTCTTTGCTTTAAGGGCATGATTTCAAAAAAGACAGCTTTGGTAAATATCTTCTTCAATTCCCATAGCGATTGTGCTGCGGCGGCTCTGTACAAGAGAATATGCCCAAGATGGAGGATTCATAGGGAATTGTTAAGAAAACTGACAGCAAAATACTGTTATACTATCTATAAAATTGAGGTTATTCTATTTAATAGCATGTACTAGACCTTTCCCCTTCAAGGATCACTGCCTTGTCGTGGTGAAGGGGCTTGCGTAGCTCAGTGAAGCTATGAGCTATGCCGTGC
>JANHJO010004061.1:34554-54864 GCA_032468235.1 Pseudoxyrhopus heterurus | reverse complement strand
TACGGGTTCGCCGAACTGGGCAGAACCTTAGCTAGAGGATCGCCCGAACCCGTGCGAACCCATATCAGTCCACCCCTGTATATATACACACACAAATACACACACCAAAGTCAAAATATATATTAAAAAAACAGTATTCTAGGTAATTGTTACCCTCATATTAAGGCTGCAACCTGAATCACTTGTCCATTCTACCTCTAGCAAATTTGAGGATTTTAGAAATTCAGTGGGAAAGTAACACAGAACCTTTTATTTAAAAATAAATATAATTAATGCTGGAAAAGAGGTATAACAGCACTGAAGCAACTGTTCTCATTCCACGGTGTTCCTTTTTGCGCTCCAAACCAAAATAGCAAAGAAATACACAGCAGAGAGGTTTCGGTTAAAGCCACCTGTTTTGTCCCTCCAGGGAATGTGATCCAATTATATTAAAAGTAACACCCTACAGAGCTTTTCCCATACTATTTTAAATTTTAACAAGCCCAAAAAAGAATAATGAAAGAAAGCTAGTCACACTAGGCAGGATTTTAAAAAGAGTGTCCTACTTTTTATTAAAAAGTATAGGCTTTGTGAAATACTACTGCTTGCTTTATCAGATGCACGGAGTGGCTAAAACTGAGCTACATCCGTTTAGCCACTCTGTGCATTCAATGACGTGAACTATAGATTCAAACAACATTAGAAGGCTACCTATTATCCATCACTGCCGCTGTAAATAGAAGAATGCAAATGGGGTATCTTTAAATAACACTTGTACATTTCCAAAATATACTGTTTCTACCTTCGGAGACATCATTTTGTGTGGTATGCAGATTTTAGTGCTAGATAAAAGACAGAGCCTGTGCTGACAGCTGTTATTAAAACACTGTTGAGAAAAAGGTCAGGTTTGGGGGAAGCTTTCAAAATATAATTACACTCTTGTCATTTTAAAAAATCTTACTCAGGATTGTTGCATAGATTTGCGACATGTTAATATCTCAGAACTAGAGTGACCTCTAGCTGTCAGAAAAGCACATCAAAAGGTAGCTTTCCCCATTGCGTAACTTACAGCAAAATTTCCCCTCACAAGCAGAAACACTTTTTATCAGTGTCATCATTAATGTTGTGCTACCCTGCGTCACAATGAGCACAATGCTTGTCAATCCTTCACTAAGAAAACAGACTGAAAAAATGTGCTTTCCCCCAATTCAATGCATACTTATGAGAGAAAGAGATGATTGCCTTGAGTTCAGGGGATGAATTGTCCTGAGAGCTCCTAAGATTGGGGAGAAAAAGACCCCCCACCATAAGCTTTCAACCCTATATATTGAGGAAGGATGAGGCTCTATGCCACTCAGAAGAACTCGCAACACAGAAGCTGCAGCAGAATTTCCTGAAGAAAAGCTGGGAAAATAAGGTTCAAGTGCATTCCTGTCTCTATGCAGTAGCCAATCAAAATGCAAAGGGTTGTCTATAACAAAATACAGGAGACAAATTGAAGAACAATACTTGAGTAGCATAAGCTGGAAAAGTCTGCTCTCAACTCAGGCCAGAAAAGTACAGGTGGAGGTCTCATTCTCAGTAGGCAGGAAGTGAATAGAAAGCAATATTTATTCCTGCCAACCCAGAAGCTATTGGTGGCCCATCATTTGGGGCCACTTAGCAGGGCAGATATAGCCTTATCTGTGCGATAGGAACTTCTCAGCCTGAATTTCATCTCTGCCAGGAGATCCTAAACAAGGCAATTTCTTAGCTTTGCCTAAGTTTATGCCTAAGGATAATGATTACGGTAAGTTCATATATCCCATTAAGCCATAAATCCAACTGTTAGGTTCACATTGCATTAAGCCATACCAAATTAACAACATTATGCCTTATTGCAGTGGGTAAAACCAGGCAAAGCATATGGGTGCACTGTGAAATCTAAATGGATTTGAAATATTACTATCATTTAAGAGTCAACATGGCAGCATTTCCTGGACAAAAAGCTTTCTTTCAATGAAACGACATATTTTTTTAAAAAAAGGCATTGCTTTGGTAGTAGATTTTGCAGTATAAATCTGTAAGGCCCAGCAATTCCATTAGTTTAGTTTCAAAGCTGTTCATATGGGATCTGACTTAAGGAAGCAAGCAGCAATTATTGGGAATGATTGTAAGCATTTAGAGAAAGGAAATCTTAACTTACATTTGGGGGAGGGAAGAATGCCCCTCAGGATCCGCAACCTGAAATTTCAGATCATCTGAATTCTCTTCCCAGTAAGGGTCAATGACATAAAATATTGTTTTACGATTTAAATCTTTCTGGCTGAATTGTTCTTGAATAATTTCTCCTAATAAAATAAAGAAAGATATAGAAAAAATCAAGATGTTCTTTAAAAACAGTTGTGTCCATGTTTATCTAGACCAGGGGTTTTCAGACATTTTCAAGCTGTGGAAATTGCTAGTTAAGACAAAAATCAAAACGAATCCCAGAAACCATGATCAAAAGACTAAAGTGTACTGATAAAAAAATTGCCCCCCCTCGTCACTTATAGAATAGAGTCTTCCATAGTTTGAACAACCCTGGTGCAGTCAATTTTTAGGGATAACAATTGTTATTTGGTTAGGTAATTGAAAAATCACTGAAAAATGTGATGTGGCTACCAATGTATCAAGAAAGAAATACAATTCATGGGGGTGATGTTGTTGTTAATTTAATGTCAATAGCAGAAAATAATGGTTTAAATCAGGGGTGTCAAACTCAAGGCCCGGGGGCTGGATTTAGCCTGGGGGATGCTTAGATCTGGCCTGCAGGGCTGCCTGGAAACAGGGAAGAACTGGCCCGCAGTATCTCTGTCAGTGAAAACATAGCTCGGGAGGGTTGCGTGCAGCCCCCCAGGCTGCGTGTTCATCCGCGACAAACTACTGCAGTTCTCTGCTAGTGAAAATGGATCCCCCAGCTCTGCCCGGGCCACCACAGGTGCCCCGATACGAGTGACGTCGAGCTGGCCATGCTCACCCTGGCCATGCCCACTCGGCCCCCTGAGGTTAAACACAACCCTGATGTGGCCCTCAATGAAATCGAGTTTGACATCCCTGGCTTAAATGATTTGATCAGTTTTTCAATTACTTCTTTCAAATTGGAAGGAGTTAGCCTAGATGTTTTGTCTCAAAACACCAAAAGAAATATCCTGATATACTCTCTATATATGCAGTTGTACAATTCACTTCACACTTTGTTTCCTCCAGCACACCATCCAACTTTGTGGTAAGTAATTCAAACTTATGAATGATCCATTCCAGCAAATTCATATAGATGTTTAATAGTAATTGGAGTTTCCATTGCTAAGCCATGCAGTTGTAAAGCATGACATCATGTGACCACATTGCTCAATAACAGCAGTCCCTATTGCTGTCATTAAGTGAGGATGCTGGGTCATTAAGCATGGACCTCTTCATGATTTTCTACAAGCAAAGTCAAGGTCAGAGGAAATCCCACACTGGCGGGTAGGTATGTGGCTGCTATGGTGAACTGCAAGAGCATCAGATGCAGGATCAGCACTCCAGAGGATGAGAGGGCATGCAAGCTGTTGCCATAATTCAGCACAAGGTGCTCTGAAGGGCAGGAGGGCATGAAAACAGCTGCCTCAAACTAGCAAGACCACTGCCAGAGCAGGAATGGCTGCTGCCAGGAGTGGTGGGGTGTATAAAAGGCTGCTACAGCCCAGTACAAGCATAGCCAGACTGGGGTGGCTGCTGCTGGAAGTGGGAGGGTATACCAATGATGGGAACAGGAGCAACTTACAGGAGTGTCGCGCAGCCTTCTCTACCTTCTTTCCATTAACTTTGCTTGTAAGAGGCTGGCAGAAAAAGTCACAAATGGCCATCACATGATAACTGCAACCATCGTAAGTGCAATCTGGTTGCCAATCACCTGGATCATGATCGTATTAATTTCAGGGGTGCTGGGATGGGCAGATGTTTGAGGACCAGTTATAAGTACTGCTCATTTGGCATTGCCATAACTTTGAACTGTTACCGAATGAATGGTCTTAAACTGAGGACTACCTGTAGGTGGACTCTTACAGGACCTCTCAAAAAAGTTTCCAAGGAACTGACAAAGGTTTCCCCAAATCCACTTCTGTAAAGAGCCCAGAGAGACAGGAACACTATGGCTGCTCAGCTTGGCAGTAGTAGTAACTGTTATGATCAAATCTGTCCTGCCTTCCCAGATTTGCCTCTTTGCTTCTACTGTATCTCCACCAATCCCATTGCTAGTGCTGCCACCGTTGCTGTTGAAGGAGATTCTTTCCAGTAAACATGAACAACAAATATGGAACAGACAGGGGGACCAGGAGAATCAATGGGGAAAAGCAAGCATGTAGGGGAAATTGGCTCTAATTTCCAAGACATATCATCAATTTACAAAATAGAACAGAGCCATGGGGGGAAAAAACCCTACCGATTATTTTTTAAAATCTAAATAGATACACAAAAATCTAAAAAAATCTAAATAGATACACAACTTGAAGCTCTATGTTTCTGTGGAATCTCAACTATATTTTACTGACAAAGTTGTCTAATTTTTTTCATATTCCATAATAAATCTGCAATTTCCAGACTTGGCTTTTGTGGTGATATTACTACTCATTCAAAGAATGTTATTGGCATCCAGAAGCAATTCTCAAATTCTAACTTTTCCCAGTCTTCCTCTGTCTTTCTTCTTCTTACAATACATCGGTTATGTAAAAAGAACTGGAAGAATGGTGAAATGATTTTTAATTAGTCACAGTAAGACTACCCTTCTGGGAAGGGAAATAATGTTAACCTTCTGGGAAGGAATAAGATAGCCAGTTAGGTCCAGTGGTTAAGATACAAGGCTGGAAACCAGGAGACTGTGAGTTCTGGTCCCACTTTAGGCATGAAAGATGGTTGGGTGACTTTAGGCCAATCACTCTCTCGCAGCCCTGCACACCTTCCAGAAATGTTGTTGTGGGGACAATACAGTAGGATGAAAAAGGAGCACTATGTATGATCGCCACCTTGAGTTATTTATATAAAAAATAAAGGTGGAATAAAAAAATATTTTAAAACTCTTACATCCTTAATGAAACATAATCTGTAATATCCATAAGGTATGTTGCATAAGGACACAAGGTTATTAGGACACAATACCTGTTGTTATATTTTGCAAGTAACCATACTGCGGTCTTCGTAAAATTTTAAAAACAATTTGATCATCTTCAGTATCACAATCTAATGCTTTCAAGGAACGCGTTGTAATGTAAATTCCATAGTTGCCATTGTGCAAAAGTTCCACATCTGAAACTGTATGAAGATGAACAATTTGTGGGGCTGTGTTTGCTGGGCTATCCACCTGTAGGAAAAAAAATAATTTCTATTACTGGTCAAAGATTAGATTGTAATAAAAGTAATGTGTAACTTCTACTTTGTGAAACTGAACACTTGTATAATCAAAACCAACATCCATGCTGTGAACGGGACTTAATATCATATAGGGAGCCAGGCACATGTAATCCAAATTATATTTGAAGGTTCTGAAAATGTCTGCATGCACTGCAGAGGAAGCATACTGAAATGAATTTTGTTCTATTTTAAACATAAGCATATTCAGTCTTGGTATCCCTTGACTGCTTCGGGCTGTATTATAACAGTATTAAATAAATAATGCAAAAATCTTATGTTTGCGTACTTTCTGTGTATTGAATTAAGTTTGTACACATGAATGTAGACATTTATGCAGAACTTGCCTGAATAATAAATAGCAAGGGGTCTACTTGCAGCTTGTTGTTTACAAGAAATCCTTGATTTACTCCATCTGTTGCCATAAATGAAAACCTGTCCATCTGAGAACCACCTCCTCCATGTCTATAGGCTACATTCAGATTATCCACATCTTGTTGGCTGAAGTTTTGCTGCCATAATCCACTTTCCCTGTTATAGAGTTGACCGTATTGTGGGAACTGTGTTAGGAGAAAAGAAAGATTTTGCGGTGGTGTATCTGGGTCTGAAAGTTGGAGAACATCTGGAGAAAGAACTGCTGTGCTGCCTTCAAACAGTCTCAGGCCCTTGTTCTTGACCACGCTGGGTAAAGCTCGGTCCACTGTCTCCAAGATGATCTCAAATTCTCCATGTTTAGTTCTCAGCCCATTGCTGATGATGAATCTGGCAAAAAGAGGCAAGGCATCCTTCAGCATGTGTTCTTGTTGCACCATCTACTGAAATGAAACAGACACCTTTACTGAAGGGCTTGTCTCTTACTATCTGTGAGAAAAATTAAGTTCCAATTTCTGATCGAATGGGTCTTGTGGTATGTTTCAAGCCTATGAAAAGGCACAATATTCAAAATTCAACTTTAGAAACAGACTACAAATTGTGGAAATGGGCTACAATGGTTTCTATGTTTTACTAATAATTTTAGTAAAGGTAAAGGAGTTCCTGCGGATTTTACTCTACTAAATGTTACCGACTACAGGGAGTGGTGCTCATCTCCATTTCAAGGCCATTGAGCCAGCGGTATCCAAAGACATTCCCACGGTCATGTGGGCAGCATGATGTCACGGAGCACTGTTACCTTCCTACCAAAGTGGTATCTATTTATCTACCCACATTTGCATGTTTTCGAATTGCTAGGTTGGCGAGGAAGGGCACTCAACTCCATCACATGGTGCTCAGGTCTTGAACCTGGGCTGCCGGCTTTTCAGCTAACAAGTCTAGCATCTTAACCGCTGAGCCATAACACTGCCCAATAATTTTAGTAAATTACTAAATATTTTATTCACAACATTTTATTAAGTATTTTATTTATCAATTGTTTCATATTATTAGGTTTCCTTCTGACTATTCAAAATAAAATTCATGGAACTATGTCATAAACATCTTGGTTTTTAGTTATACAATGTATTTGATCAATTTAACATCCCCAAAACTGTGTTGAAAAATCAAAATGTCTTCCCTGAGCATTGACAAAGTAGCAGTTCTTTAATTGTCTGGGAAGCTAGTTCCAAGTAAGAATGGCAGAGAAAATGTCACTTGAATGAAAATTGGCCTAACGTCATGTTTTCCAATAAATATTTGATTGCAACCTTCCTATTCAAAATCCTCACTTTTGCATATTTTTCAATATAGTTTGTCAATTTAAAAAAAGTAGGAAAAAGTATTTTTAGGAAAATAATAAATCTGCACATTAAATCTACAAAAATGGATTAAAACAAAAAAAAATGTAAAGTTTCAAATACTGTACATTCGGTACAATGCTATACAATGCATTCAGTACAATATGTACAATGCATAGGTTTGTAGAAATATATATTCAACTACATATAACACTTAGTGCAAGTTTAAAAAGAATACTTTGATGAAACAACAGATTTCCCAAAGTAAGACAAAGAGAAATCAGAATTGACGTTTATTTAAATAAATAAATAAATAAATACATTTCATTTTTATAACAACAAAAATAAGAAAACCCATTAGATGTGTTAATTCTAAATCTACTCTAGATACGTTATTGATACTAAATTCAAGCACTGGTACATTTAGCTCACTACAATAGAATCAGAGAGCCAGGAAATCATATCACAAGCATAGGCTATGCATAAAATGATAAATATATGAAAAGTATAATTCAAATGTCTTCATCTAAAGGCCTGTCCTTGAACACCTGTGTCAGGAATATGTCAATATATTAGGTTTACATGCCTGCAGTTTAGTGCCTCCATTAATAGAGTTTGAGATCTATAGATGAGAGCAATACTGATATCAAAGCTACTGGCACTTTTACTGCTGTTTAAGAATTGACCAACTTGTGGTAGGCTCTGTGCCATCAAACAGCAGCTGCCTACACTGACCTAGTATTTGTGCCAAGAGGAAAACTGATTCTCTGTAATCAGTTTAGTTACACCAGATTTTCATCTGGAATAACAAAGATTATAAGCATATTTGGGGTTTTTTAGAGCTAAGACATCAACACCAAGTAGATAAAATGTTCTGCTACACTGGCAATGGTCTTCTGATTGAAGGTATCCTTAGTTGTTTCAGAAGACAACAGGAACTGGCTAACTTTGTTTGGCCTAGAAAACTAAACAGGGTGAGTCCTGGTTAGGAACTTCATGAGCACTCCAGAGGAAGAGAAGTAAAAAAAAAAGCAAAAACAGAAATGGCAAACTATCCTCACATTGCTGCCAAAAAAATTTGAAGGACATACCAATGATTTCATGAAAAATCTATCTGTAATCTACTTCAACTCCTGCTTAAAATTAAAGAACTATAAGAAGGCAGAACAGAAGTGCCCCTATAATAGCTCCAGGAATGTATATTATTCTGCAATACCATCCCGTCTGGTGAGATGCATTTCTGTTGACACAAGTTCTCTATATAAACTCTGGAATGCTACCTTCTTGTCTATTGATTAAAACCAGCCAGAAAAATAAAAATATTAATATTAAATTATTATTTCTACTTTGAAAAGGTCAACAAAGTTGCCGGGTTCAAACCTAAGAAAGTGAAGGCAATTTAGTGAACAATTTAGATAGGAGACTAGATGATTTAGTAGATGAATAAATACCATGCAAACAACATGCATTGCTAGGTTCTTCGAGACAACTAGGTTGTTAGTTTTGAAGGAGGTGCTGAGTTCCTATCCACCACATGCTATTTATTTCATGCTAAGTCTTCTCCGTGTCTCCCCCTGGAATAGGGAACAGCCAACCTTCTCATAATTCTGATGAAATTTAGGAAAAATAACTCTTCAGCTTAGTTGGGAAGGCAAGTTGCATGGTCTGATTTCACCATTATCATGCTTTTGGAGTTCATGGCAATTGAGTTGGCTATAGAACTTGCCATCTGCCGTGGTATTTACGACAGAAAAATGGAATCAGCGATAGTGCCAGCTCATTACAAAACTGATCCACCGTGTCAAAATGGAGGACATTAGCATCTTCTTTTAGCATCCTGCTGCCAGCATCTGATGTCAGATTGCTAATCACTTGAAGTCATCTGTCCCAAACAAGCACTGCCAAATCCTTCTTCCAGGCCAGCAGCAACAGACAATGCTGTAAGTTTATGATGGAATAAAGTGCCTTAACGGACGGTAAAAATCTGATCATTTAATCCCCCCATTTAATTAAATATCACCAGCTCTTGGTGTTTTAGTTTTTCATAATCCATCGTGGTATTTATATTTCACCGTATAACCAAATACCTTGCCAACTTCTAGCAGGCAGGAACATAATTTACAATGATTAAAATGGAACGCATGTCTTCTTTTCCTTAAAATTATTTTGTCAAAATTAAACTGGCCTGGATTTTAATAAACTGGTCATATAATCTAGATGATATGTCACTTCAATTTAACTATATGCATATATCTATCCATATCTGTGCTCAGTATGGAACCCATTTCAGTATTTGAGCAAACAAATGTAATATCTACCATTCCAGTTAAATGGGTATTTAATTGGCATTTTGAATCTGGATCAGAGCAGGTTTACCAATTAATTAAAAAGAGAAAAATCACAAATGAGGACAGCAAACTTATACCAAACTGCTAATAGATAGAGATTTGTTTTATTAATTAGCTGCCATGCTTTTTAATCAGCTAGGCAATGAGTTACACAATTGCAAATATATTAGAATAACTTAGAGCATGTTAATGAAAATGTGTCTCACAACAATGTAAAAACAATTTTAGCATTTCGGAAATATCAACTTAATTGTATCACCTGAATTAAGGTGCAACAGCATTTAACAAGGGTCAATTCTACTTTAACCACAAAACTTACACCTGACTGATACGCTGATAATCAATTAATATTTCAATCTCAATCTTTGAAAACTACTGAAGACTCTTAAACAAAGTACGTTTTGACAAAACCCTGAGCATCAGTCTGGAAGTAACATTATGTTGCCTTCCTTTCCCATCCATTACATGTCATGGTACAATATAGCCAGGAAACACAGGATGTTATTTCTTTGTAACATTTCATTGTTCAAACATTTTGAATTTTACACTTTTTAAATTCCATTTTTTTGCTGTTGGCTGTAAACATTGTGCTTGTATCTGCAAGGTAAACTTATGCTCAATTATAATTGCCTACTTTTTTTCATATATCACGCAGTCTGGGGATTTCTGGGAATTAAAGCCCAACCATCTTCAAGCTGCTAACCCCAACCCTAACCCTAGTTTTCATATGGGAATGGGATTTTCCCATGTAATTTACTGTGCTCCCAAAAGAAGTCAGCTGTCAACGTTTATGGCAAAGAATCATGTGAGTTGTAGTCTAAAAACCCTTGGTAGGCACTAGCTGCTAGTCCAACATCGCTTTGTCTATGGCTATATAAAGATGACAGGAAAGCAATACAGAAAACTGATACTCTGCTCCTATGTAATGGTTGTTGGGGTTTTTGCAGCCCAGATCTAAAAGTCCTCTGCTGCTTAACCAACTATACTTCCTTAATTAAACACACTTTACATAAAATAAGACTCTTCTTTGCTTACCTGAATGTATCTTTAGAGGAAGATGTTCTATTACTGTGGACATAGCAGACTTTCTGCCCTGCTATATCCATTTGGCTGAAACTTGTAATGGGGATTCCAGGATAGCTGATATATTCTATCTGTCCATACTGTGGGGGGGAAGTAATCACATAGTGTAGCTCCTCTGGCTTCTTGGTACCATCAACTGCAAGGAGGACATCAGTCATCAGGAGACCTTTGTCACCCATCAACACAGTGAGGGGTCTCATAAACACTGCAATGTTTCCTATAAGACATTTGAAATATGGACCATCATCAAATATTTTGTATCAGCCTTTCTCAATATCATGAATCATGCTACAATTTTTATCACCCCCTCATCAGAGTATAAAATTTGCTATATTCTGCCACACATTCTGCCGCACAAGCCTTTCCCAATGTGATGCTTTCTAGATATCTTGGAGTACATCCTCTCTCTCCACCTCAATCAGGACAGTGTATACTGTGCTAAATTTTATGGCACATAGACATGTATTATAGCTTTTCCCACTGGGGAGCATCCAGATGGACTACATTTCAACTCCCATCCTCTATATCCAGGGTGATCATTCTCTTGGTCAGTTTTGTACGTACTATGTGAAGATCTAAAATAAAATTACCCTTTTCCACATCCTTAATAGCAACAGGAAAAACCACTTCTGGAGATCTGTTGCTTCCGTCCCAAAGATGAAAGGAGAAGTTGTCTTCATTGTTTGATCCAAGAGTTCCAGTGTGTATATACCTCACAGCATTCATGTCTATATTCTCCTGGGTGCATTTCATTCCTTTGTACAGTGTCACCCAATCATGACCTACCTAGGAGGGAAAATTGTATCATGACTTTGAGATATTATGTTGTGTATTATTATTATCATGATTAGAGTATTATTATTAACATCTATATGCTGTCCGTCTCTAATAACTCTGGTATTATATTACTGATGGAGCTGTTAAAAAGATTTTACTTAAGTTTACTTAAGTTTACATAAGTTCTAAAACAAAACCCAATCTTCTTCAACTTGGTACTGATCCCATCAACAAGTCAGTCACCACACAAAACACATGCTCATCCCCTGGTTACTTAAATTTTCTCAAAAATCCACTTTTTCCCTGACTGCTTTATACAGGTCTAGTTTTTATAACTGGTGGACTACTATTTGTATCAAAGTGGAAGCATTAAGAAATTCATTTATAGGACATAACTACAAAAATGCCTGCTAAACATGCTGTTCAATAAACATTGTGAAGCTGATAATGGGATTGCTGTTATGAAATTTTGAACACTAGGTTATATAAAATCAAGTTGTGAAACAGAGTCAAAAATGTGGTAAGTGCCAAGGATAGAAGGGTAAACTATAATCTCTACTTCTGCTAAGGTCTTGGAAGACAGAAAAAGGCAGATTTCTCCTTTTAAACAACACAATTTGTTTCAAAGGTATACAAAGTAATGATGACTTGTCCCTGTGCACATCTGCAGGCAAATAACTGGAATAATATAAAAAAGAAATAAGGTACAAGTCGAGCTGCAACTGTAATAACATTAGTTGCCAAATTTTCATTGCTTTTCTAAGACTTCCCACTTCTCCCTAATTTAAACAGGGTGCCTTATATTTTCCTTCTATATACAGCAGCTACCATGCTTGTCCTGGTCTCTACAACTGCTGTGCCTCCTAGACTGAAGTGGCTCCAGGTCAGAGCCTCTCCTGAATGCTTGAACTGAAACCCTTAGAATAGTTTCAGTTGAGAAAACAGGCCACATTCTTTGGCAGTGTATAATATTGTTCAGATTCAACATTAGAAGCATTTTGATCATAAATAAAAGTATGATAAAGCTGTATGGATTTTCAAAATTATCTCATACTACATTCCTGATATAAACCTGAACCCTTCAATGGATGAAATAAAAAATCAATTGTAAATTATATTAGTCACTGCAGTGTGTTTCAGCCCCATGAGGGATATTTAAGAAACAGAAGGATTACATTCTCTCCCATTCTTAGCCAAGCCTTGAATCTCTTTTTCCAACACTTTGTTTGGTTTTGTTGAAAAGTAAAAACTAACCTTGAGCTGAAGTTGTCCATTTTCTGGAACTCTCTCAAATAGATAATAAATTTGTTCCCGAGGAGTATCTTTATCTTCAGCTGACAAAACAGCACTAGATATTATCTGTGCTTCCCCCATATTCACCTCTATCTTACCCTTTCTACAACAGAGAAACAAAGATTCTTTGTAAGTGTGTTTAAAATGAAAATAATCACTGAAATGTTCAAGACTCAAACAACCATATCTCTGTGCACAAAATTTCACTGCAAGCAGTGGTATTGTAGTTCAATGATATATATTGAGATTTTAAATTATGAACTGATTCACAAAGTTTTATGAAGACAAATAGAGGCATACTAAATCATGCCTTTTTCTCTTCCCTTTGTGAGTTCTTTATAAATTATCACTTCAGTCTATTTAAAGTAAAACACAGTTCTTATGATTTAAGAATGAAATTAATTAGAAAGCATTATTTCATATCTAGTGGCTTCCTCAAACAATATTTTAAATAGATAGGATGTGAGATTTATTTTTTGCAACAGTGGCGAATATCTGTAGCTCGGGTGTAAGATGAGAGTGGCGGTTCATTCTCCAAGCTTATGAGTTGCTTTCCGAATGTTTTGCTACCAGGCTAGATAACATCTTCAGTGGAGTTTAGGGAATGTCTGTGTCTGCATTCTTCTGCTTATAAAGGCTTTGTGTGTTCAGTAGGTCTTGTGATGGGGAAGTCACATCAGGTGAGGGTTACATCTAGTGAGGGTCTTGTGCTGGGTCAGGTGTGGGTGTGTCAAGTGAGGATCTTGTAATGGGTCTTGTGATAGGGAGGTCAGGTCAGGTGAGGATCACTGGGAGATGAAGAGCTGGTTGGGGGGGGATTGCATGGGTTGGTTGAGGGTCAGTGCCATTACTGTTTGGCTGTGCGGTTGATTTGAATTCTGGGGGGTTCATAGGCTGGTTGCAGTTGTGTCTGTTGATGGAATGGCTTGTGGAGTACCAGGCTTCGATGAACTCATGGGTGTGGCAAGTGGTAGCATGGCCAATTATTCTTGTATTGCTCCAATCAAATAGATGCTGTTTTGGCTGCTAGCTGGTGTTCATGTATTCTGGTTTTTAATCGATGTGATGCTTGTCCCACATAGAATTGGTTGCAATTGTTACAGTTAATTTTGTAGATTACATTGTTTTCTTTCATCCTTCTGCATCTTGTTTTGTTCTGGATAATTCCTGACGGAGTGTGGCTATGGGTTTGTGGGCTATTGCTATTCCTAGGGATTGGAGAATTCTGGCTGTCATTTCCGACACCCCTTTCTTTTTGTATATACCAAATACTTCCTTCTGATGAGGTTTCATTGGCAACAGAAGTGTTGTGTTACTGCTATTTTCCAGGATTTTTTTTTAACTTTCCCATTTAATTTACTGTACAAGCCTATCAGAGATTTCCTGGTATTTCTCATTCAAGTAATTTGATTAAGTGCTGCCACATGGTATAAAAAAATAAACATCTTTGTGTACTTATGGGTCATAAGTACTTCTGTGAAAAGGCTTAATTTTGAGAACAAATCCATATGTTTTGGCTCTTAGGAGCAATGCTTATTTTCCAGCTCTAGCTTGAAAAAGCTTCTGAGAAGATTGATGGTGCAAACCTGTTTACAAAGTGCTCCCATCCCCTTCCAGTCAACTTAATCAAGTGCAAAACTGCAACCATGTTACTAGTGAGTAAGCTTCTAGCATGTCAAAAGGATATTCTCTGTACCCAAGACAGAAACAAAATTGATGAAATTGGAGATAAATACTGTGAAGACTTTTTTTTTTTTACTGTTTTCTGTGCTTTAGTCTGCTGTTAAAAGACCAGGAGAGAAGCCAGTATGAGGATGGAAGTCCCATACATATTACAAATGGAATGGGACATTTTATTGTTCATGAGCTTGAATAGCCTCCTACATCTGTTGTCTAAGAAAAAAGCATATGTATCCTACGCTAATTAGTCTTCAAGGAGCCACAGAATTTCCCATGTCTTGCCACAGGTTGCTAGAGGTCTGCACCTTTATCACTCTATTACATTAAGGCAGGATTGCATTAGCCACAGCTTTTCCAATAGGATTTTCCCAAGGCTGAAGCTTGCTTGGCACAGCATTGTTTTTGGCCTGCAATCATAAAGAGGTAGATCATCCGATAAAATCGGATTATGACATTTACCGTGGATGATCTCCATGAAATGAACTTTCTGCTTCAGTTATTTGTTTGGGGGAAGAAAAGACTATTTTTTTTAAAGCTCCATCAAATGTACTGGAATTATGGCTCAAAGCTGTGCTCATAGGCAGATGCATCTAGACTAGCGGTTCCCCTACACACACACAAACACACACACATACAAACACACAGCAGCAACTGAAGCACCAGCAGCACCAGTATTTAGGCTGTCGAATAAAAGTTCATCACTTCATAACTCTCTAGCAATGAAGATGTTGCTATTCAACATCACAAATATTGCACTGTAGCATTTGTCGTGTATCTTCTGAACATCATTTGATAAATGTAATGTTATTAAAAAAATGATATTCTTCCTATCTCAAGGGGAGATGCTGTCTACATGGAGCCCCCTCAAAATTCTATCAGGTACTATTTCTAGTAACAACCTACCTTTCCAGTCAGGGCCACTTTTCCAACTTATTTGGGGACTACTATCATTTTATCTGTTGGGTTCAGTCTAGAAAATGCTCTTTTCTTTTCTCTGTATTCCTCTGCTGCTTGAAGAAAGTGATAGTGGGCAAGAAAGGAGCAATAAGAAGAGCTCATTCATAATGAAAGCTTAAAGGTACAGATTTAATGTTGGAAACTCCCTTAAGGGCTTTTTAGGTGTTCTGATGGAACAGTCAACGTTAGTGCTTGCAGAGGGCTTTTGCTGCCCTGTGAATTCATCCCAATTAACAGGGCTAAACATAAAGCACAGAGAACAGTTGGTGAATAGAATCTGAATTCCCTTTGGAATTCAGCAGAGAGTCATCCTAGCTTTCTAACAGATTTTTTTTTAATGCAATATAGTCTGTGTCCATCTGTGTTAGCAGCGGAAGGACACCTGTTCTCCCTTCTCTCTTCTGTTTGTAGTGACCATGCCACATTATAAAAAGTAGAAAGCAGTTGGAGCAAGGATACAATGGGATCCTTTGTGCTTCTAGCAAGCACACAAGGAGGTTGTTTTGAAGTTAAAAAAAAAAAAACCCTGCTACCTCAAATTTCAAAGCACCCCCTTAGTGAACTTCCTTAGCAATGCAAAAAGTTGCTATCCTTTCTCTTCTGTATTATAAAAGGGTACCTTTCTCTTGTCAAGAGAGTAATATAAAAAAAAAAATTGATTAGAGGTAATGTAACAACCGTACCCTCCCTCTCAAATTCCAAGCAAAATGTTTTCAATGCCTTTGAAAGCAAGAGGGGAGAAAAGCTAACTCTGTGGAAGATCTCTCCTGAACATTCTGGTTCTCTGATTCAGCCTGACATTATTCAAAATGCCCAATACGTCCACTTGCAAGGGAAAATTTGCACAATCCTTTCTTTCCATTCTGTTCTCCTGACGGTAATTTTGGGAACCTTCTGCATTTACTTCTGAAGGCATGACCCAAAGTCATGCCTTCAGAATTCCGAAGGTCTCTTGAGGAGGACTTTGATTTGTATTCTCTATAGCATCTTTTTTTCAAATAGGTTGAAGAATGATTGGTATAGATAACAATAAAAGTAGGTTTTGTCTCCTTGGATGAACAGAGAAAAAAAATCTATTCTTGGCCCAAGAATAGACTGACTCTTAGAAGGCATGCTAATATTGTTATTGCTTTTTATCACCTTCCTAAACCATCCAAACAATAATTTCATTGGAATCATATGTAACATTTGCCTGTATGTATACCATTTTACCATTAAGGTAACAGTGTTCTGTGTGCCTTCAGTGTTTAGTCATGCCGGCCACATGACCACAGAGATGTCTTCGGACAGTGCTGGCTCTTCGGCTTTGAAACAGAGATGAGCACTGCCCCCTAAAGTTGGGAACGACTAGCATGTATGTGCAAGGGGAACCTTTACCTTTACCTTATACCATTAGAATATGCATATCCAAGGTGTCTCTGTCTCTCCCTCTCTCCATCCCTCTCTCCATCCCTCTCTCTTTCTCTCTCCCTCCCTCCCTCTCTCCCTCTCTCCCTCCCTCTCTCTCTCTCTCTCCCTCCCTCTCCCTTTTTGTATGTGTGTGTCCCCTGTTCAGAACTAGCTAATTTTTATCTCACTGTTCATTGCACAAGGTTCTTCAGTGACGAGGAATACTACATGAAAACATTGCTAGCGTTAATGGTGGACATTTGCCAAAGATGAGCTCTTTTAATCACAAATGTGGTCAGTGCTGAATCATCTGGTCCGTATAAACTCAGCCGTTTGGAAGAGGTATTTGTGGCTTACCTGCTCAGTACCGGCTTCTCATCATTAACTGGGATAACCTTAACTGAAATGCTTTTTGACACTTGATGTTTCCCATCCGACAGCTGGATTGAAAAATCATCAGCTAAGTTGTCAGAATTATCATGTAGATACACAAGCTTCAATCCTGAAAGAGACAATATAGATAGGTAATAAGGAAAAGGAGAGGAGAAAGGAAAAAGGAGAAATTTATTTAGATTTATAAATTTATAAATGGCACACATAATAAGTTACCTTATTTGTTGTTGCTGCTACCAAATTGGCAACTACATGGCAAAAAATAAGGAACCCAACATTCCTTAAGTCAACTGTGTTTGAAAATATAGGAAATTGGATTGGCTTAAAGATTTACACAATAGATAAAATCTTGAAAAATCCCTCATACTAATTTATCCTAATTTGATCTTTTATTTTATTAACAGACTATTTTTAATTAATGAACTGAGGAATATTTTATTAATAGAATTCTGTTTCATTTACTAATTTTCAATTTAGTATTCCATTGCCCATTATTTGGTGGAAATTGTTTCAAAGAACCAACATGGCCAGAAGGAATATAATACTTACCATTTTTTAAAATCTCCATGGAGAAACTATCCACCTGAATTTCATGATACTGTTGACTAATAATTGCCTGCCTGTAATGGAAAATATTGTTGCCATATACTCCCTTAACAAGAAACCCATGGTGGGGCTGTTGAAGGACAGTAAACATGAGGTTATCTTCTGGTACATCCAAATCAACAGCATTGATTACTGATGGATCCAATTCCTTCATCTGTCCTTCCTGCACCTGAATAGTCAACAGAAGATAAAAGTCAACTCTTTCACAAAATGAATGATAAGAAGTAAACTTCTCAAGTCTACAGACCACTCGAATATCACTCAATAAATTACCATTAGACTGTTCAGTGTAACAAGGGCTTTCTTCTTTTTAATGAATACGAGTGAACTCCAAGATTTAGACAAAGATCAACATTCATTTTTCATAAAAGGATGCCCTCCCGAGCATTTTTTTTTAACTTCACATACACACAAAGAGAAAGAGAAAGAAATGTACTAACAGAACAGACTTGAAGTGGGTAAAAGGAAAGAGAAAGCAGAAATTGGCACAAGAATGACAAAAGCAAGGAAAGAGTGAAGAATAAATTTTCATTCACAACTCATCTGCAGTATCTACACTCATCTGGGATTGGTGTCACACTTCTGGGTTCCCACGACATAACTGAACCTATGTAACTCAGCCAATTAGGCAGGTTGTAGAAATGCAATATTTAGTCTGCTTTTTCCATTGATTCTCCATACTCTCCTCCCCAAAGCTAAAACAACACAATCAAGTTTAGATACCCCTGGAGTGGGGGTGGGGGGAGGGGTAGCCAAGACATAAAAAAGGTCTGCAAGTGTTGGGTGCAGGCGAATGATGCAACTCAAAGCATAGGATGGTAAAAAGGTAAGAGGCATAAATGAATTATTGTGAAGATAAATATAGCATAGTATTTTGCTTGACATGGTTGCATATAAATGCACAGAGGATCAGAGATGAAATAATATTGACAGGGAAAGCAAAGATCACTATATTGCCTTGTTAAAAGCGGTCCTTGGGACACCATTTCCTTCCTTACTGTAAAATTCCTTGCCATGAATTCTGGTTCTTCATCATTGGTTGGGTTAATGAAGACATAAAATGGTGCCTCCGCTGAACGATGCTTCCCATCAGTGACGTACAGCATAAATTGGTCTGTAGTTGGTTCAATTCTCTTGTGTCTGGTCTGAACATAGTTAATCTGCATCTTCCTCACATTTTCCATGTGAAATGAAGCTAGGCGTGTTGGGGAGGGAATGAAAAATAATGAAAATGCATATTTCTACCCTTAGCGAAAATAACAGTATAGATAACTAACAAAACACATATAATGCAAAGAAAAGGTTACAGAGATATAAGAGAAAATTCACTGTATTTACAACTGGAGCCAATGTTAATATCAGATAAATATGGGAAGTCACCTTCAACTAGTCTCTCCACAAAATACAGTGAAATCAACTAACAAGAACATGATAGATAAGAAGCCCAACAGACAACTATTAGCATATACAAGAATGCCATAAGACACCCCAAAGAAGGTACAAACTTTCCTGTATTTAAAGACAAGTGGCCCTTCCCTATAGCACACACCTACCTATACTTATCCCTGCATTGCTTTTCTCAAAACCAGGCGATGGCAATATATTTTCTATGTACCCAAACTGGGGAGGGGATGTTAAAACAAACTGTAAGTCATCTGCATTGGTGTCAAGATCAGTGGCATACAAGTGTTTACTTGTGATAGCTGCTGAGGCACCTTCCTGCACAGCAAACACAAGTCCTGCAAAGAGAAGGAGAGAGCAAGAGAGGTAGAGATGATTACTGTTATTTAAGCATATTAAATCCCCATGGTATTTTAGGCAGAAAAAAATACAACTAGTAATTAATGAGGAAAATTCTCCTTCAACCACTTGGTACCATTGTTTTCCAGTCAGGCCAATGACTCTTCTTTCTCAGCAAGAGAAGAAGAAAGAAGGAAAAAAACACACTTGCAAAACAATTTTGCTGATAAGCTATTCAGAATGGTTTATGGGCTGCTCAAGATGGGTTGTTACCCCTGTTTGTCACAGCATTAATTGCCTGAAAGCTATTATGAATTGCTCATAATGAACCATTTTTCATGCCTCAGTACTTAATTTCTCTGCTGGGACAATCCTTCATTTTCAGAACATTGCCTGGGTGATAGACAGCAAATCACGAATTTGCCCATACACGAGCTGTTGAAATGTGGTGTACTCGCATACAATACTGGCAAACCAGCTTTATTTTGCAAGATGTGGAACAGCAAAAAAGAAATATTAATTAGGACCACTGCATAACAGTAGAGCTCATTCTGGCAAATATGGTCAATGTGTTTACGACTCACATATAATTTCATTCACAAGAGAACTCGTGTTTTTAAATGCAATTTTTCTTCAAAATCCAGTTAATATGGCCCAACATAAAAACTTTTAAAGAGAAACTTGTGTGGAGAGATTGTCTTGAAATTTATAATGTATAATTAATGCCTAGTAAAGTTTAGGTACTTAATAAATGATTAATAAAAATAAAGCAATATATATAATTCACCTTTACCCTTATAGATTCTAAAGTACAATCATAAATCTATTGATGTTTAAAAGTTTGTTGTTAAAATTTACCCAATACTTAATCTTTGTACATTTAATTACTATATTAAATGTATATAATGGGCTATTTAATTTCAGAGAGCAAAAAACAATTCATGTACTTT
>JANHJO010004061.1:15781-34449 GCA_032468235.1 Pseudoxyrhopus heterurus | reverse complement strand
AGAGAGAACCACCTTGAAATTAAAAAGAATTCTTGGAATATGTTTCCCTTTTATCTTTGCAACTTAATTATTGTAGAGAAGTTTCATTACCCATAAAGCATTTTTAAACGTAACCTCACCTGCAAATTGAAATAGTAACATTCTTTCTGATATTTGGGTTTTGTCCAGCATAGTTAGAAATCTTAGCTCTCCAGACATTGAACCCTTTTTTTAGGAACTGGTTTCTGAGCTGTAACTCAGCAGGATAGAAGAAAATCATATGCAACAGAAGGAAAATCTGCCTTGTGAAGCAACATTTAAATCCTAGATTTCTTCTTACCATTTTACCAATACAACGGAAAGCCATTCTTCAACGCTAGGGGAGGCAGCTGGGATGTGTAAACATTAAAGTTATCTGGTGCCTGCAAACCTCCTGCTTCCTATCTTGCCAACGTAATTCCTGGCAGACCTTTATTATGTTATCCTTCCAACTGCAGTTATAATATCATACCTCACATTTCAAAACTGACTTGAACACAGACTTTGAACAACAAAAATCGCAACTGGGATTAATTCCTACAACTCTGGGCTGCTGTTGGTTCTTCTTTGTAGTTAGTTTTCTCCCTGCCAAAAAGACCAAGGCTCGTAATTTCATGCAATTCCACTAATCGCCTAAATAAAAGAGTGTTGAAAGTGGAACAGAATGTCCACTGCAAAAGTTCTGCAGCATTTGCATGAGGAGGACTATAGCAATTCCTGTTCATCTAGGGATTGCATTTATATGTGCCACAGCAGTCTAGATTGCAAGGTGACTGAATCGGAGGTCTCCTCTACAATAGAAGCACATTTATTTTATTTTGTTTATTTATTTATTTTGTTGCATTTATATGCCGCCCAACTCCCAAGGGACATTCCTATAGTACCTGCTGGAACGGTTAAGTCCAACTTGGACAAACTCAATGAAAATTGATTGTGAAAACCTGGGTTCCACACTACAGCCTTCAAATGCTATTCATACAATCACATTGAAATTTAATAGCAATAGCACTTAGACTCATATACCGCTTCACAGTGCTTTACAGCCCTTTCTAAGCGGTTTACAGAGTCAGCATATTGCCCCCAACAATCTGGGTCCTCATTTTACCAACTTCAGAAGGATGGAAGACCAAGTTAACCTTGAGCTTGGTGAGATTTGAACTGCCAAATTGCAGGCAGCTGGCAGAAATAGCCTGCAGTACTGCATTCTAACCACTGCGCCATCACAGCTCATATAATGATAGTGTGCTAAGCAAATCCCCAAAGATTTCAGCAAATTCTAGAGTAGATTCATGATTATTTTTCTTTTTAACTTTGTTAACACAACCCAGATTTACTAGTACAGTAATTATGGTAATTGGTCAACCTTGAAGTGTCATAAGAAATATGGATTGTGTTGTGAACTGAATGTATGAATGACTGACTCTTGGCATCTTCCAGGTTCTGTAGCCCAAATTGGTACTGGCCTATTTGACAGATAATGATATCATACCACTAATGATATCACTATCTATGATGGACAATGCTTTTACAGGTAGTCCTTGACTTATGACCACAATTGAGCCCCAATTTTTTGTTGCTAAATAAGACAGGTGTTGGGTGAATTTTGCTCCATTTGACAACATTTCTTGCCACAGTTGTTAAGTGAATCACTGTAGTTGTTAAATTAGTAATACGGTTGTTAAGTGAATCTGGCTTCCCCATTTGTTTATCAGGAGGTCGCAAAAGGGGATCACATGATCCCGGGACACTGCAACCATCATAAATAGGAATCAGTTGCCAAGCATCTGAATTTTGATCACATGACCATGGGGATGCTGCAATGGTCGTATGTGTGAAAAATGGTCATAAGCCACTTTTTCATTGCCATTCTAACTTCAAACAGTCACTAAATGAACTGTTGTAAGTCAAGGACTACCTGTATTGATGATACCCTACATAAGTTTTATTGCTCCACTGGTACAGGCACGAATGAAGCTGTCCTCCATCATCTACCATTCTGCCTAAGTTTTAGATCAGGGGTCTCTAACTTTGGCAACTTTAAGACTTGTAGCTTTGCTGGCTAAGGAATTCTGGGAGTTGAAGTCCACAAGTCTTAAAGTTGCCAAGGTTGGAGACCCCTGTTTTAGATGACAGAATGTGGCAATATGAATATTGAAAGAAGAAAACATTTCTCTATTTTATCTATTTTGCTAGCTCCTAAATTTGGTGTGTGCTTACACAATCACCACACCCAGTTAGACAGACATAAAAAGGAATAATAATTTTACCGGTGGCAATGGATGGTGGCTGGTTGTCAACTGGAAATATTGTGATATTAATATCATATACTGGAAAGGATTTATGATATGGAACAGGAAAAAAGGGAGGTTTATCATCACAGCAGACCTTTACATCAGGATCAATTTCATCATCCAACACAATAAAGGTAAGAACATCAAAGATAAGAGCTAGGCCAATCTCGCCACCTAGAAAAATAAAATATATAGGTGAAGTATATGATATTTTGCAGCATTAACCTATCAAGAGGATGTATGAAAATTATTTTCAGCAATAATTATGAAATCATGAATAATGAAAAGTTTAACAGAAATGTCTAAAATTGTGGTGCAGCTATAGTGCAGTATCTATAGTTTGTGCTGAATCTAATCTAATCTAATCACAAAACTATCAAAAAAGTCTACACACATCTTTTCCTTCTAACACAAACAGAATAAATATTCTGAGAATGGAAAATTGGGGAGTAACCAGAGGTGATATTCAGCCAGTTCTGACAGGTTTGGGAGAACCAGTAGCGATAATTTTGATTGGATCAGAGAACCAACAAATACCACTTCTGATTGGCTGGCCACCTAGCCACGCCCACCAAGCCATGCCCACAGAACCAGTAGCAAAAAAAATTGAATCCCAGCACTGAGAGTAACCAATTGTTGTCTCATATAAGAGATATGCAGCATGAAGACTAAAGTAATATTTCAATATTTTCCTAATGAGTACTGTGACAGAAGATAGTCAAAGTTAAGAACTTTGGATGTTGCACTGCATCATTATAGACATGTTCCAAACAATGATCTGGAAAAAAAAATAGATTTGAAAAGCACTTCAGTTCCTGAGTTAATATTTTATTTAACAAACCTGTTATATACATAAGACAGTCTGAATCTAAATTCATTAGTAAAGTTCATCGTTGAGTTCCTAGACCTGATTCAATTACGCAGTTTCTGATCTGAAATACTCTTCTTGGTGAAGTATACCCCTTCAGACTATTAAACAGAATGGCTACAAAGCAGTTGTAGAGAGAATTAAATTGGATCTGTAAGCTTTATACATGATGGGCGATTTTGAGAGATTTTCACCCAACAATTCTTCAACAGGACTCATGAGGGAAGAATGTCAGAGGAGACATTTGTCAACTGAATTAAAGTGACACTTTCACAAATGATTTCAGTTTTTCCCTTTATGCATATTCCCAAGACGAACTGAGATTCTAAAATATGAAAGAAAAACTTCACTCCCAGGAATTATTTGGTGGCAAATATGGATGTTTTCTCCCAGTACCAGAATCACCTTCTCTGTCAACTGTATCCCTTCCATCATTTGTCATCAGTAAAGGTACAAGTCTGATTATTTAATATCATCTGCTTTTATGTCATGGAGACAGGTATCATAAACACTCTTGTGTTTTATAATATTGACAGCTCAAAGAGGTGATACACAGACAAAATGGAAAATTTATTTATGTAAATCAGATGTTTATCAATTTTGCACATGACTGCTATTGTTTGATATTTTTCATTTCAAGTATCTTGTGCTTTCAATAACAGAAATATCTGGTATCAGTCATATGAACATTATGTAATGGCCATGTGTGCTGCAGTTCTTTGGGAAAAGGGACTGTCATGCTTTGGAAGCTATAAATTTAATAAATTGTTACTCTAGTTAATGAAATTAATGATCATTCAGCATCAATTACAGCATCTGTCACCTGAAGTCTAGCCATGGTAATGCAAAGAAACCATCTGCATCATGACCAATATTTTAAACTATTATTGATTACATGCAATTTTCATCTGGAAGAATAAGCAAGATAATTCTGCAGAACCACCAAAAAGATAGTTACTATTCAATTTACTTCTGCCTAATGTCTTATGGGATTAAATTTCTTCTACAGGGGCAATCATTACAAAGGAGAGACTTTTTAAAATTTCTTTGCTAACTATCTCTCTGGTGAAAAGAGAGTAGATTTTAAGGGAAAAGCTTATCTTTTGATAAGAGAAGCAAACTTTCTTGAAGAATTAAATTAGTGGTAAAATCTGTTGACAGGTAATAAGTTGGATAGTAAATAAATCTATTAAATAGTTCTTGAGCACAATTCACTCTCACTTCGCATTCAATGTTGTCAAACATTCTCCTTTGTTTTTCTTGTTTTTTCCCTTGGAAAACACAATATATTGATTTTCAGTTAGAGTGTAGCAATGTTAAATAAAAACAAAAAAGAAATAAGCAGAAAGGGCCTTTCCAGACATAACAGAACCATTTTAGTGCCACTCAAGGGAACTGCAGGAGAAATAATTTTTCACGATACCAGTAAAACTCAGGTGTCTATGTAGTATCAACCATATTTGATAGACTAAGCTATGAAACTAATGCCAATAAACTTTTATTAGAACAGCTATAGCAACAGAATCTTGCATGCCCAAATATGTTTTCCTCCTCCTTTACTTTATCTTTGTGTGAATTAGGGAAGGTCTTGTTTGAAGCATTTTCAATGTCTGATCGCTGTCTTGGTAATGGATCTTCCCACTGTCATTCAAGGCCATTCTCTGTGCCTTCTACAATTAGTCCCAAGTTTTTAACTTACTTGTATGTTCGTATGTCACTGTTCCAGAAACAACATCAGCTTGGAGAAAGCGATCTATCACAAGTCCGCCTCTCTTCACAACCCCATACTTAGAAGGTCGCGCAACCATGAACATCAGCTGCATGTCTTCACTATCTTTATCAGTTGCATAGAGATGCTCTGACATGATGGGCACCGCCTGTCCTTCTGAACACTGCATGAAGGGAATGAGGTCAGCATTCATCACCGGGGGCTCATCATTTACAGGAATTACCTAGGAAAAAAAATGTATTTATTTATTTAAACAAATGTATATGGATGTCCAACTCATACACAGTGATTCCAGAAAGATTACAACATTAAAAATCCACAGTCTAAAACTCCTACCCACCCCATGCATAAACAAAGGATTGCTTCCAGTTATATCGTGTGCCATGGAATTTATAGTTAGCTAGGTTATCATGTATTTATTTTATATCGCACCTTTATTATTTTTATAAAAACTCAAGGCAAACTACTCTTTTTATCATTTCTCCCTGTTTCCCTGTACAGTCTATAGATTACTCAGTGGTGGGATTCAAATAATTTAACAACCAGTTCTCTGCTCTGACTGGCTGGGGGAGGCATGGCTGGGGCAGGTCATGTGACTGGGTGGCATGGCCAACTCACCTTCACTCACATCAAGGGGCATCTTGACTGGCCCCTCCCCTCCCAGTTCTCCAACCTCTCTCTGTGTGTGTGGAGGGGAGGCAGCGGTGGGGGCAGCTTCTGAGCAGCATGATCCCCCTCCCCAGTCAGCCAGCTCCACCTGACCTACTCTCTGAGTAGTCTCACTGTTCTCCTCGCCCCCCCCTCCACTCAAGCAGCAGCAGGCTCTGAAGAACAACAGGGTCTCTCATTTTTCCCACGGTGTGGCATACGCTTGCTACCTCCGCTTGTCTGCTTGCAAGTGGCGATCTTCTCTGCTTCTCTCAGGACACTGATGCGGGCATCATGCATTGCTTGTTGGGGCTGAGCAGGGAAGCTGCTGTCAAGTCACTCCCCCTTGCTTCCCCGAGTGCAGAGCCGAGGCTGTGCACTTCCTTGCCTGGCTGGCTACTGGCAAAAGCTGCATGGCCGATGGCCGCTCAATGCCCCATGCAGCATCGCCCAGCCACCAGTGGGGACTGAGCAGCCAGCCCAGCTTGGGCTTGGGCCAGCTGGTTGGAGCAGTGCTGCAGCCGAAGACCCCATGCTGCAGCTGAAAGAGAAGGTGCCACGTGAGAAGATCCTCACGTTGGAATCTATGAACGGGCAGGTCAAGGCGGTGGAGTACGCAGTGCGGGGCCCATCGTCCTGAAAGTGGGCAAGATCGAAAAGGAGTTGCGGAAGGGTATCAAAAAGCCTTTCACAGAAGTCATCAAGGCCAACAATGGTGATTCGTGGCGAGCACAACTTTAGTTGGGCCATTCAAGCCGCCACTGCAGGGCCGGCTGCCTGGCGCAAAACCTTGTGGTTTTTCTCCTCCTTAGCATCATCCTCCCTGCTCAAGCAGCGGCGAGGTCCACGGGAATCATTCCTGCCCCAGCGCAGAAAACTCCAGAAGGCTGAACGAAGTTTTCAACTGCGTGAGGAAGCACTGCAGAGCCAGGCCCTTCACACCCGCATCCAGCTTACCAGAATTTGCTGCGCCGGGGCAGGAATGATTCCTGCAGACCTCGCCACTGCTTGAGCAGGGAGTGAGCTTCCCCATGCGCCTCACGCCGGCTTACCTAATGGTCGCACCAGCCATCCACGCGAAACAGCCTCGTGGTGGCTGCTCCAGCAACCCTGGCCACCGGGTTGCTTCTGCTGTTAATGGCAGCCACAAAAAGACTGGAAGGCCGAGCAATGCACCCCATGTGTCTCACGCTGGCTGAACTAATGGTTGCATCAGCCATCCATGCAAAACAGCCTTGCAGAAGCTGCTTCAGTAAACCTGACTACCGGGCTGCTTCTGCTGTGTAATTGCGGCCGCAAAAAGACCAAGAAGCCAAGTGACGCACTGGCAAGAGGGGTGTGGGGAAGCTCGCTCCCCCCTCCTCATATCGGTACATGGGGGGGAATTAAAACACCCCCCAAAAAGAAGCCCTAGCCATTTTTTCGGGGGTCAAAAGAAAATAAAACCGGGTCTTATTTTCTGGGAAACATGGTAAATGCATGTTGTCAAAGTTTTGATCATGTGATCATGGGGATGCTGTAACAGTTCCAGTTTTGATGACTGTCGTTTTTTTTCAGCATTTTAAATGGTCACTAAGCAAATGGTTGTAAGTCGAGGACCACCTGTATACAGAATTAGCCTTTTACTCATACCTTTAAAAAGCATAATCTCTATATTTGGCTTGACAGTTTCCTGATTTTACAAACAGAAGGAAAACATTTTGAACCATCTGATTTGTAATAATCTAGGAATGGTAACCCAAATAAAAATGCAATGTAAGTTTGGTTTTCTTAAGGGGCTTTTACTGAAATAACTTTTTCTGACACATTGCATTTTCTTCATCATTTAACTCTAAATGAAATTCATTCCTGACAATAGGGGATAAGCTGAACAGGTGGAGATGTCTATCAGCTCCTACATATCAAATCTGTTGCCTAACAAGTACTGTCACATAAACCTCCAAAGTGAAGTACAAAACTCTTCCTGTTTATGAATTCCCAGTTGCTGAAGCCAAGCGCAAATCCCTCTGACAATTTCACTTCTCCACCGGACGTGTGTTTGGAGGAATCTTACACTGACCTTCACATGGAGGATGAATTCGAAGGAATTGATGCCATCTGTAGCCTCAAAAAGAATATGATCCTGTGGAAACTCTGAACCATTATGATGGTACCTGGGGTAATCAAAGGAGAAACCTAGGTTTGCAAGGTTGCTACTGCGACTATTGGCACTCCCCTGCTTCAATAATGCGCTAAATTCTGTACATTGTCACTAAATTCAGTATTTTCTAAAAAAAAAGAGCTAATATTTCCCATTCTTCACTAGGAGGCATCCATGAGGAGACATGTCAAAGAAGTAAAGATATCAGATACAGCTGTGAAATCAAAACCCCCCCCCTTTTTTAATCACATGGTCAAACCCACCATCTTGACATTTCTCTCTGTCTCTGTCTCTCTGTCTGTCGCTGTCTCTCTGTCTCTCTCTCACACACACACACACTCAAACACAACTTCTATTTTGAGCCCTTTGGGTGTGGTCAATTATAACTGATGTTTTCTCATTGGGCATTGATCATGCTGCCTGAAGATCATGGAGGTTATACTCCGATATATCTTGATATCTCTCCATAGGAAGGTTGGGCTTCCAGTTATACATACAGAATCAACTATTCGAAATAAAATTGAAAGAGACAATTTTGGATCAATTTTCTCAGACCTGCTAGTTTATATTTGCAAAGAGTTAATGTGGAGAAGACGGGAAAGAATTGAAATGTATTATGCTTTTTTTACACTGTTTTATGCTATACTTTGTTGTGAGCCGCCCAGAGTCCCTTGGGAGTTGGGCGGCATACAAATATAATTAAATAAAATAAAAATAAAATAAATTTGCTCCCCAATGAATATAAGACAGGCTACTGTTCATCAAAATTAGATCAGGCTTGAAATCAGGCTTCACAGCAAAAGCAATTTGCTCCCTAACCTGACTTTGGACATCTGTAAATCTTCACATGTCAGCCAATCTCTTTGATTCATCGGATTCTCATTTAATTCAACAGTTCCATGAAGAGGAAGCTTAAGGAGATGTATACGTATGTTTTCCAGTTTGGTGTCCACATCTGAAATCAAAATATGGCCTTTGGTAATGGTGCTATGGCCCCCTTCTTCCACTTTCAAGCTATGAGTAAGCACCTAAGCAGAAGAAAAGATACAACAGTTGCTCTTAGAATAATATTTTTGCTGATGTTTTACTACTAAGGCATATTTTTTCATAGAACACAGTTCTGCAGGCTTCGAAATCTCTCATCTAAAAAAAGTTTTGCATTCTGCACTCTCCACAGTATTTTCTCAATTGGTCAACGTCAGCCTTTGTGCCCAAAATGAAAAACTATAATTTTCTGAAATTATATTTTCTTATTGCAGAAGATAAGGGAGATGGCCATGAGGGAGATATGCAAGCTCTGTTGCCACATTGAGAAAGAATAAAACAATTTCTAAGCCCAGAACAACCAGTTAGCATTTGGAAGTGGTTCAGACAGATGCCTTCTTAATTCAGAGAGATGCCTCCCTAACAAATAACAGGAGGAGATACAACACAATCAGACTAGCAACTTTCTGTTACTACAGCCAAACTCAGGAGGGTTTTAACCCTCCTGTGGAAAGGATCTATCTTGTGGAAGTGGCATTCCTGCTATGAGGAGTACTTATATTTGGCTAGATTTATTGAGATTTCAAAATCATATGGTAGTTCAGTTTCTGCTGGTTCCACTCACAAGTCCATCCAAAATCTGAAATTGACCCCATTATCATCTTCACTTCTGCCAACCTCAAAATGCAAAAAACATGCAGAGAACACTATGAGCCAGTCAACACCCACTATCTTTATCCTTCAGTTGACAAAACTTTTATCTACATTGCACAAAACTACAAAGTAAGAGTGTCCCACTTCTTGAATTACTACTCCTTAGTAATTCGGAGCAACAAAAATCCTCTCACTTCAATTCCACACAAAAAGGATATACAATAAATTGCTATTCTCTCCCTCCTCCCCATTTTTCAGGTCATCTTGCATGGACTGATTTGTGCAATTAATCTTCCTCCCCACAAACCATCATTTTCTTATTCCATTTAAATCATTCTACGGCAATAATTCTTATACAGCATATGTTAAAAGTTTTACAGCCAGTGTTTTTCCCAATGATGCTGAGTAGAGGTGACTTTTGAAATTTTCTGAGCAGGAAACAGAGCTGTTTTTAATTCAAAATGCTCCTGATAGCACAAGAAGGGCATCAGAACACTTCCAGTGAAGTAAGAACAGCCCTCTGAAGTCAAAACAGATGTTCTGTGCTATCCTCAAAAACTTAAAATTTGAAATGTTTGCAGTGTTCTAGTATTCTAACTCTACATGTGAACAAAGAGTAGAGGAAAAATAGTGGTTGGTTTTAGCAAGGGCACTGGGAAAGTTAAAGCAAAGAATTCCCAGAAGTAGGCAAAAACCACTTCCAAACGCAGCTGCGTTCTGATTCAAATGAAAGACCAGTTTTGCTTTGTTCTGATTCCAGATATAGTAAATATTTTTTCCAGTTTCCAAATACGGACATCATAAGATCAGAGAAAGATAATGCTAATTCTGAAAATGTAAAGAAACGGCAAACCATCCTTTGGGCTTTAACAGCCTGCTTATTTCTCATGCTAACTCCTTCTCAACCCAATGAAACTTTCTTTCCACTTAGGAAAGTGAATGAGACTTGTGGATTCTATCCATTTACACCTAAAGTATGCTTGTTTTAACAGATTGTGAATGTTTCTAAGTGGGAAAATAACTCAGGCTATATGAAAAGTAAAAACATAATATGATTCCAATAGCCTACAACATAGGCTAATAATTATCATGATAATAATCCTACTGGCTCCTCTCACAGTTTTTTAAACTGTTTTTCCCATTGTCCTAGCTCAGAAATTGGAAAATTGACAGTTCCAAAGAAGAATTGATAGCAACAGAAATTATTAAAGCTTCCTATTTCTATCTATTATTCCCTTTCCTGAACTTATTTTGCCCACCCTATCTTCTCTGGGAAAAGCCAAGTTTCATAAAATGTGATTCCATTCTCAAATATCACGATAATGATGATGATTATGTTTATTATTACTATTATTATGTTTATGTTTATTATTTTAAAATCATACCAAAAATACAAATGAGCAAATGATTTTGAAAAAAACATCCGCATCTGAAAATAAATCAGCAAAATCTATGCCTGGCTTCTACACCTACTGAAACTCAGACCTAAGTGATATACAAATAGTCCTCAACATAGGACTATAATGCAGTCTGCTCATCATGGTCATAAGTCATGACAGTCGTAAATCAAATCGCCCACCCGACTGATCCTTTATAACCTTTTTGATATCATGTGACTACAGGATGCTGCAAATGGCTCTAAGTGCAGGCTAGTTGCTAAGCGCCCAGCATGCAGTCACGTGACCACCAGGGCCATGTCTGTCAGTACTTCAGAACCAGGTTATAAATACTCCCTGGGAAGTTCATTCTAACTTCAAATGATCACTAAGCAGCCGGTCGTAAGTTGAGGTTTATCTGTAGTCTCCATTTTCTTCTACTTCTTTTAGCATCAGAATAATACCTCTGGAGGCTGATTGTCCACTGGAAGAACAGTAATGTTAAAACAGTTGCCATACAAAGTTCCCCCATGTTGATTGCTGATGGAAAAGGCGAACTGGATATATTGGGGTTCAGGACCAATATCTTCCATGGGTGGCACATAGGCAACTTTCATGTGATTTATGGCGTGCTATGGATGCAAAATAGTTAAACAAATATCTGTTACATAGCATAAAAAAATCTTCCATTCTGTATCTGCATCTCTAATTGTTTTTAAAATAAGGAAATATTTTCAATCATACTATGCTATAATCCAAGGGTAGGCTCAGGAATTCAGGAAGTTGAAATTCACAGTTCGTAAAGTTGCAATAATTGTCCACCCCTGCTTTAATCTAATTGTGCACACATTTTTTACAATAACCCACTTTTGTATTTTATATTTTAATTATTATACAGCTGTGAAAGCTGTTCATTTAAAAGGAATGAGGAAATGAAGGTAAAAGACTTTTAAATTATGGATGTGAAAATGTTTACTAAAATCATTGCAGACTGCAGGGGGAAAAAACTATCAAGCCATCCTAGATCAAATTAAGATTGACCACATAGACCACATTTAAAACTAGCATTAATTTTGGGTCCCCCCCCCCCCGCCTTTATAGTTTCCATGTAGTGAAAACTGCTTCTAATCATATGCAGAGCATCTTGTTTTTCAATTGACTCTTTTCAAATAAGGTGGGTGTAATGCATGATGGGACATTTTCAGGTAAACTTTAAATTTATTGACAAACCTGAGTGAATGATCTTAGTGATGGAATAGAAGGATCCTTGATAAGCTTAGGAATACTCTCTACCATGAACAATTTTCCAGCATCTGTGTGGCTGCAGAAAAAAAAAGTACTGTCATGTATGTGTACTAAATCACAGAACGTTTTGAAAAGAGAAGAAATACAGTCATTCCAAAATAGGACAAAAAGTTCATTATAACTGCCTACTTGTTATAATTTATAGTGAAATAATTGTGACCACAGAATGTCTGTGTAAGTACTTGCATGTAGATAACATACAAGTTATCTGATTTTATAACAGATTTTGCTATGACCATTAAGCAAATGCCATGCTTGTTAAGTGAATCACTGTATTCCCATGGGTGTTTTTTTTGTCAGAAACCACCCAAAAAGACTAGAAATTCACAAAAGAACATCATAAATTGTGGTCATGTCACCGCAGAATGCAACAACTGCCCATAAAGGTAAGATGATTGCAGATCAACTCCAAAATGCAGTCATGTAATTGCAAGAATATATGCAGCTATTGGAACTCTAGAACTGAGTCATAAGTACTTTTGGAGAGGCCCACTCAGTGACCAGGTGTAAGTCAAGGACTAACTGTATAATGTCCATAATACTGAGATGTTGTATGTACTTAGTAGTTCTTAAAGCCATGTGCACAATCTGAAGTTTCCTGATTCAAATAACTAGAACTGTGTTTTCAAATGGCCTCCTGAGGCTATTTTAGATCTGCTTATTTATTCCTACTTATTCCTGTTGGATTCATATTCATTGTCATTGATCAGCTTCTCATATTTTTGTCTATGATGCTTTCACATATACATGTCAAAGATACAAATTTTCTTCAAATTTCTGCTTAGATGTACATGGAAGGCTGCCTCTAGTGTTGTACGTACAATCTAGTCCTATCTCCACCCATCCATGCAAGTGGAATAAGTGATTGCTGGCACGGGCCTGAATAAATCTAGAAAAATGGGAAAACTCATCAGTCAAGGTGCACATAATATAAAACAAACAGAGAAGCAGGAGTCCTTCCAATCTCTCCTTAATAATCCTCCCAACTGACCATCAAAAGATAGCCGAGCCTGAAAACGCACATGCGTGCCAGTAGTCTTCAACTCACAACCACAATTGAGTTCCAAAATTTTTGTTGCTAAGCAAGATACTTGTTAAGTGAGTTTTGCCCCATTTTATGATCTTCCTTGCCACCGTTGTTAAAGGAATCACTTGCAGTTGTTAAGTTCGTAACACGGTTGTTAAGTGGATGTGGCTTCCCCCATTGACTTGGCTTGTCAGAAGGTCTCAAAAGGGGATCCCATGACCCCAGGAAACTGCAAGCGTCATAAATATATGATGCATCTGAATTTTGATCATATGACCATGGGGATGCTGCAATTGTCATAAATGTGAAAAATGGTCATAAGTCGCTTTTTCAGTGCTGTTGTAACTTTAAATGGTCACTAAATGAATGGTTGTAAGTTGAGGACTAGCTGTATTCTCTTCAGAGAAGTGTACACCCCCTGAGACTTACTAATGAGCAAAGGAGAAGAATGGGGGAGATGTTATGATGTATATTAGCTCACTGTCCTGGCTTTCCATGTCTACGTAATGAAGGTGTGTCTTTGTTAAATAAGCAATCTCCGTTTCCTTGACAGTCAGATGACGGTTTGTTCCTGGAAATTCTTTTGGCAGCTGATCATTCACAGGAGTTATGCGTACTCTTATTATCTAGGATAACCAGAATAAGAAAAATGATCATACCCTGATTTTTTTAAAAGAGACTATCCAAAATGCTGCAATTAAATAATCATGGCATTTAAAACGAATCTATGCAACTTGTTGGACCACACACCTCAAGCACAAGGGTTGTCAAATTTTTCAAGCATGATCAGATCCCACATTTACCTAGACACTATCCCTATTTTAAAAAAAAAAATGTAATGAGATTTTAGCATTTTTACATGTGCACTCACAAATTATCACATGGACAGGTTGCAAGAGCTGGCAATCTTTTGAAATGTTGCTCTTTACATTTTGTTTAAATTAATCTGCGTTATACTTTAGAAGTCCCTGGACACTTGCTGAAATGTTGCAGATCTTTGTTCTGGTATCTTCTAGAAGAAACAACTTAAAAGGCAGCTATATATGCTACTAGTATTGCATCTAATTTAAATCAGGTTCACTGCATTTTTATAGGTTTGCAGTGCCATTTCTCTACTTGGTACAAAACAGAGTTTTCCCCAACCTGATACCCTCCTGAAGCCTGAGTTACAGCTTCTATCATGCTCCTCTACCAAACATAAATATGGTTATGGGAAGTACATTGGGAACTAGTTTTTTCCAAGATAGGAATTCTGATTAGGTAAACAATCAACTGGCATTAGTAAAAAAATATGAGACATGCAAAGCAATCTGTGGATTAAACATTCAAAAGCTGGGGAAAAGAAATTATTTCATTGTAGTATGCAGTAAAGGTATTTTATCTATCCTTGCAATGTTACATATTTAGACAGATTCAGATATCAAGAGAGCTAAGGAAGGAACCCAACAATATTATCTTAATATGTAATTATGAATTTGATCTATCTGGGTAAGAAAAAGGTCATCCTGGTATATTTGCCTTCTACAAATGGGACATGCTTATTTGTAAGTAAATTTAACACTATACATTTTGGTTATACAGAAATGTCACTGCATTCTCTCTCATTCCCTATAATGATTTCTAAATCTTACCTGAATTTCTGAAAGATTGGGAGGATCATGACTATCACACAGAACCAGTTCAACTGAATCTTCAAATATTTCTCCTCCTAAGTGATGGTAGTAAATTATCCCATTAAACAGATCTTTTTGAAGGAATTTAGTAACGGGATAGCCTGTTAAATAACAGAAAGAAGTCCGTAACTTAGATGAGCAGAGATCACTAATATTATAATTTTTGGCATGAAACTTAGATATGGTTATTTTGTATTAATTCTGAAATTAGTAATTTCTTTAATGCTGTTGAAGAACACAGGACATTTACATTTCTTTGGTGTTTTCTTTTAATATGCCTTCATTTTACTACTGTTCCCACTTATTTAGGAAGGATATTACTTATATTCGTTGCAAATAAATACCATGTTCATATTTTAGGAGAAATTTCTTGTGTCAAACTTTACACAACAATTACTTTATTTCTCAAACAGAGACATTCACAATGGTAGGAGTCAAAATAATAAAGATGATGGTTCAATTGTGCACTCAATTGTATGCATATAAAAAAGGGTAGGTCTTTGATCACACAGTCACAGTCGCTATCTTAACTTTTTTATTCATCCCTACAGATATATGGGTATAGAATTTCAAGGGACAATTTATTTATTTATTTTTTGTCTATATCCCTTTATTATTGAGGAATTCATTTTAATTTTGAATGACATACCAAAGGTAGAATCAGATGAAAATTAAATTTGATTGAATTTATAACCATGGGTATATTTAAATATAAATCCAATCAAATATTAACTGATACAATTGATAAGATCGCATCTCTTGTCTTTCATAAATTCTCGTTCACATCCTGTTTCAGTGAAAGTTATAATTTTGTGACAAATTAGGCCCATAGTCAAGATCTTTAGAAGCATGTGGTCCCAGAGTTTCAGGTTGTTTACTCTTGGAGTTTTTTCAATAATAGAAGTTGTGACTCTGTTATGCATTTGTACAGTTCTTAGCAAAAGGAACTAACATAAGCACCAAAACTAATAAGATGGACAATTGTGAAATCTCACGTGTAGCTGAAAATAATCTCCAGGCATGTATGAAAACAGAACTCAAACATTGTGCAAAGAAAAGGAAAAAGGAATAAAGACCACCATAGATACTGAGCTTATTACCAATAAAATCTGTTTTAGGTTTTTTCATTATTTCTCCTGCTTGCGGTGATCTGGTGATATTGAAGAGTATGTAGTCATCGCTAGAGTCCGTATCCGATGCTTGAAGCATTGACCTTTGGATCAGGATCGTTCCTCCTTCATGGACCTCTATTTCAACATTACTAATGAGAAAGGGGGGGCTGTCGTCTTTGGGCAGAATATTGATTGGAAACCTGTGGCGGCTACTGTGGTGGCCATCAAAGATCCTAAAGACAATGGAGTCTTTGGTGGAATCGCTGTCATCATGATGGTAACGAACAACTCCAGTCTTAAGATCCATGACATTGAATGTGAATCCTTTCTCTCCTGTTGGACAATAGAAGGGTGAACAATTCATATTAGAAGCTGCCTTGGGAATTGTGTTCCTTTTTATAAAACAATGCAATAGCTATTGAGATGAGAAACAGGACAATAGCATCAGTGTTCCAAAAATTTGCTCATGTGATCCTACTGATGTCAGGGTTTCAAGTAACAAACCCATAGCAAACAAAACTCTGAGGCAGGTAGGATTGTTCAAAGAATAATTTTATTGGACTATTCCCACGGTTTTCACCTAATTAAAAGTAAAAGCTTTTCACTTTCTCAAAACAATCAATCACATGGTCCAATCAGGATACTGTCCAGTTGCTAGGTGACTCCAGTCTCTTCCTTCCAAGCACCTGCAGGAATGTCCTTGGTTCCCAAGAGAAAGTATTTTGTTTTGACTACAACACCCCAACTATCTCTATTCCCCCCTCCTTGTCCCTCTTCTCCAATGTGTCAGTGCTGAAGTCTCAAAATTGCCTCAATCAGGCCAGCTTCAAGGTTGATAACCGAACTGCTTAGAAGCCAGGGAATATGGAAGGACCTGTTTCTTATTTCCACATGGATTCAGAAGAGTGAGTGAAACTAGGAAAGCTTTCACATTTTGCTGATGATCAGTTTAAAATGTTTCAAGCAATACCAAAAAAAGGTACTAGGGGATTGACCCTAGAAGCTTTAGAAAGCAAATGTTAAGCCCTTGAATTAAAGCAGAGATATAATAGAGGTAGTCCTCAATTTACAACAGTTCATTTAGTGATTGTTCAAAATTACAACAGCACTGAAAAAAGTGACTTAAGATTATTTTTCACACAATAGTTGCAGCATCCCCAAAGTTCAGACGCATGGCAACTGATTCATATTTATGACAGTTGCAGTATGCCGAAATCATGTGATCACTTTTTGCGACCCTCTGACAAGCAAAGTCAATGGGGAAGCCAGTTTAACAACCATGTTATTAACTAAACAGTTGCAGTGATTCACTTAACAACTGTAGCAAGAAAAGTTGTAAAAATGAGGCAAAACTTACTTAACAAATGTCTCACTTAAAAACAGAAATTTTGGAGTCCACTATGGTCATAAGTCAAGGACTACCTGTATTGTCAATTTTAAGGACAGAATTTTGGTTTGTTGTCAAATGCTTTTCAACTAAATCAATGTTGTATTACTTTTGAATTAATCTGAACTAACATACTTCAAATTTAGACAATTCACATTGCAATTTATCTCTGCAGTGTGTATGATGTGTGTGTGTGTGTGTGTGTGTGTGTGTGTATATATATATATATATATACATATATTCCTTTATATCAGAGTTGTCAATCTCGCGTCATCATGTCACATGACGTATCACAACTTTTATCCCCTTCGCTAAACCTGGGGTGGGCGTGGCCAGCGCATGACGCATCCGGCCTGTGGGCTACGAGTTTGACAACCCTGCCCTATATACACAGACAGGCACACACACATACATACATTCAGAGAACTCTGCTTCTTCCCTTCCAATACACACCAACACTTTGGCCTTTTAGGCAAAATTTATTCCCCCCTCCCAATATGCAAAGAGTAACACTTTCCATTTCAGCTCATTCTCAGTGAACACTCCAACTATCACCCACTAGCAGATGTTGAACAGGAAGTAGGAAATTGGGGCACAGAACTGAACTGAATTGAAATCTCACAGTATGGAGCAAGAAAAAAAGTTCAGCAAAAACAAAAATGTAAGTGCACAAAGGGACAAATAAAAACAAGGCAAGTCTTTTCTGATTTTTGTTCCTTATCCAATATATCTAATTACAATTTCTTGGGTTGGACTAGAAGACCTCCAAAGTCCTTTCCAACTCTGTTGTTCTGTTCTGTTCTGTTCTGTTCTGTACAATGCAAAACCAGGGGTGGAGAAGGAAAATCTATTTTCAAAACTTCACATTTAGGAAGCTATACTAATGCTGCACATTTTTGTGCACATTTTCCAATTTTGTTTCATCCAGCACATTCAGATCAGAGAGGGCACAGACCCCGCTCAATTCAGCTAGTGGAATATATAGCTGGATGTATATTTATGAAACATCAGCAAATATCTGAAAACAGTTAACTGATGGGAAGAGGACAAAAAGCAGGAAAAGAAATGAACAACAGGCAAGACATAAAAATGGCAGGGAGTTTAGTATGGATAACCTATATTATTTCAATCAAAAAGTATAGACCTTTTCAGAACTGCTAGAAGCAGCCTTATGGATAATTAGCTTAGACAGCCCCACAGGAAGGGGCCTTTAGTTATTCCAACTTTAACCTCTTATGTCCATAACGACAATAGAATAGAAATGGAAAGTAGGACACAAGGTGATCCCGCCTCTGGTCCAGATCATGAAAAAAACATTTCGGTGAACAAGGATGATCCAAGGGGGAAAAAAAAGGGGGGGGAGCTGCTGTGGCTCAAGTGGTAAGATCACTGCACTGCAGTCCAGCAGATCAGCAGTTTGGCTGATCGAATCCCACCAGCTCCAAGGTTGACTCAG
>JANHJO010004061.1:0-15681 GCA_032468235.1 Pseudoxyrhopus heterurus | reverse complement strand
CAGATTGTTGGGGGCAATATGCTGACATTGTAAATCACTTAGAGAGGGTTGCAAGCCCTGATAGGCGGTATATAAATGCAGTGCTATTGCTATTGCTATGAGAAAATAATAGGTACAGGTGTATAAAAAAATATGTTATATTTTTATGCATCTGATAAATTTTTTTATAGGAACATATAACCTTGGCAACTCTAAGACTCGTGGACTTCAACTCCCAGAATTAGGAAAATTAAAACTCATGGCTGCTGCAGTCCGGAACCTGAACTGCTACACCAAAGTGTATCTTGGATTCTAATTGCATATCAGGAAAAACCTATTAACAAATAGCTTGATAATAAAACTAATTCCTCTGAGAGATTATTAAGTCCCTTTTATTGGATATCAGGCATACACTAGGCCAGACAGTAACAGGAAGGCCAATATGAGTTCCATTAAATATAAATAGAAAATTTCTCCCTCATAACTACTTCCCTCTTCTTGCTGCAATTCCAACTATTTCCCTTTAACCTGCTGTCTGTCTAGCAAGGAAAGGCTGCTTCTCCATTCCCTTTGGGATTGACCCAGTGGGAGGTTTTATGCTGATAGTGTGGAAAACACTATTTTCATGCCAGAAAATCTTGGACCAACTTTAGTTCAATTCAGTGGCAGTTGCCTACAAGATGGAGGATCCATTGTGAGGACATGCCCTTAGCAAATGGTCAGTGGGGCACCTTTGTACCACGTTAAGCACCATGTGCAAATGAATCCTTAGGCAGCCATCTGTTATGGATGATTTCCTGTGCCAAGTAGGAAATTACCTTGAACAATTTTCCAACTTTGTGACTGTATGATTTCTTAGGAATACATATTAACATAGAACAGCAATGAGACTTATCCCATAGATATTTTTACTTCATTGTATTCAGTGCTAACTCTTCGTTGAAAACCACTTTTTTCTCTGCATATTTTACTACTTTACCCCAAAGCCAAGAGAGATTAGATCTGCTAAAAATCTCCATTTTTATTTAATTTGATCTTGTAAGTGTTCTTCGCATTTTAAATCAAAAATACTATAACATTAAAAAAAAATCTCACCCATGTTCCATGAAACCCTCGGTGCATTTGTGTCTGCTGTTCTCACGGAGATATAAAGAGTAATTGGCACACTTCTTTCAAAGTACAAATCATAAACTTCAAATTCCACCTACGAAATAAAACAGATGCAAACTGTTTACTAAACATTATTTCCCACTCTGCAAAGTATAGTTCGGAATTTTATCCCCACAGCAGCTAATGGGAAGTTATGGGAATTGTGTAGTCAGGACAAGAGCAAAATAATGTCATCCCATTCACCTTCCTAAAGAAAATACAACTGAGGCAAATCATTTTGATAATGGAGGCAATCTACAGCAATTATGTTTAATACAAGTAAGAGCATTTCCTCCATGAATTTGTCTAATCTTTTTTAAGATTACCAAAGTTGGTCATCATGGCTCATTATTGCTGGATAGATTTGATTGTTGATTAGGTGTCAACTCTTAGTGACCATATACATAAATCTGCTTCAAGATGAGAACAGATCTAACAACCATTAAATAATAGAGCAGGGCTGTCAGACTCTCGGCCCACGGGCTAGATGTATCACGCACTGGCCACATCCACACCCGGTTTAGCAAAAGGGAAAAAAAATCCTGATACGTCACATGACGCTGTGAATTTGACACCCCTGTTCTAGAGAGACATGACAATTTACCATCAGTAACATTTATGACACCAATAATTTGGGACCAAATTCTTTCGGACAACAGCTTTCAGCATCTCATTTTGAATGGAAGAAAAGAATATTGTACTTTTATTTTCTTTCTACTAAATCAGCACAATGATTTAAGGTAGTTGTCAATCCTGAAGGTTACTTGGAACCCTGACAGCAGGGGTCTCCAAACTTGGCAACTTTAAGACTTGTGGACTTCAACTGGCTGGGGAATTCTGGGACTTGAAGTTCACAAGTCTTAAAGTTGCCAATTTTGGAGACCTAGATTTAAGGTTTCATGTGTAAGTTATTAATTTTAACTTCCACAAGAGGGAGCAGTAATTTTGCTGCAGACCTAGATACTGCAGAAGACAAATAATATTTCTAGTTTATTGGTTAAAATAAGAAAAAAAAAGCCTTACGCTGACGGAGTCGGTGCAAAAGACATGCATGATGTTCATCTGATTTTTCATAATATGATCATTTAACATTTGTCAACCTGCAACTCTTAAAAGTCATTGTGAGCAAAAGATAATATGAAATGCTTTCTTTGCCTCCTAGCTACCCAGAACCACAGTACTAACAGTAAAAATCCTCATAGGATCCTTTTACTGTACATTATATACTATTCACTCAGGAACAGGGAAGATTTCATATACAAAGGAAGATACCACACTGAAGCATCAGCTTCCTTTCAATTACCTCATAATTTCTTCTCTCCGTATGGCTGCTGCTTGGAGGTTGATACGCTATCAGCATGTTATCCAGGCTGGTCCAGGTGAAGGATGAGACAGATTTAGTGTGGTCTTGCAGGTGTGTAATGAAGCCTTCCTGGGGTGGCTGGGTGATATTAAAGACTAGCAAAGATTTGGGTGTTTCGCTGTCTTCAGCATCCAATATGGCTGTGGATAGTGAACTCAGGATGAATTGGTCTACTTCTAAGATAAGCATGGCCATGAAGGCAGGTTGGGGAGGCTGGTTAGAAACTGCATTTTTGATCTGAACAGGAATCCAAGCATACTCAGACTGGGGAATAAAAAAGGAACAATAAATTAGATTCCTCCTTTGTGTGAGAGAAAATCTTCATATTCATACCACTTTTAACGTTAAATAATATAAGCCATCTCTAGTATTGATCATTGTTTATCCAATGCACCAATATAATGTTTATTTAGAGCAGGTCAACTGAAGGGAAACATTGAATATTAGCATTGCATTTAACACAGTAATATAATAATAAAAGATAATTCTCACACAGTCATTGAAAAATAATACGATAAACAGATCTGACCATTACAGAAATAAAGAGACAGATGGAAAAGATCAAGTAGTCCACTACTTAAAAATAACCTTAAGAAGGTTTAAACATTGTTTCTATATTTAGGGCTTATGACTTCTTTTCTTTAAATATTATTAATATGGAGTTCTTGCATTTCTAATGAGCTTTCCTAATTGGTTTATTTCCATCTGTGGAATAAAAACTGACAATAGTAAAAACAAACAAACAAACAACACACACTGATCTCCAGGAGATTAAAAAAAACATATTTCCATCTTTTCATTGCTGAAAATGTACATTTATAGAGAGAAGCTGTGTCCTAACAAACCAGTTAATTGATGCCATATTTATATTTACTTTGCTATTTAAAAGGTGAGTGGCTAATGCTGATGGTTCCATGATTCACATTAGGGGAAGAAGCTGCTTAAGGGTCCACAGAGCCAAGAAAGGTCTAAAGGGTTTAAATCTAAACAACTCATCATCTTTGCTCTGACCTTCTGCTATTTCACTTTGCTCTGACCTTCTGCTATTTTTCTTTCTTCACAAACAGGCTCATTATTCCAATTGGATGTTTCACAACAAAATTTTATAATAGTCACTGAATAATCCTAGGTTCACTCATCTGGTTTCTTGCCTGTAGTCTACAGAACTATATGACCAGGAAAGAGAATTGCAGAGTATAGCAAGGCTCAAGAGAAATCAAAGAGAGTACTGGACTGGACAGAGATATCCTTTTCTTAGTAAAACTTGTAAGATTTTTGCCTATCTTCGGGGAGTTCTTTAAGATCTTTCAGGTTTATGGGATTTTCTGCAGAGTCCAGGTTGGGCTGGGTTCTGATACGGGAGAACAATTACTGTTTACCTAACTCATAATATCCGCTAAGATCATAACACATCCTATGATCATCACTTAAGATTTTTTGTTAAAGTAGTCAAAATCCAGGCCATTTGTGGAAGGGCATCTGAGACTGCTTTATAATGTGAGAGTCAGAACCAATAAGGAGTCCTTTGCATTTGGATTTGATGTTAAGAGTCAGGTAAACTAGAACTGATTTTGGCCTTATGTCTAAGACATTTACCTTATACAAAATCTTGCTTCTGGTATCAGTGAGATCCAGCCTGATGGGAATGTAATCAATATTAGGTGAAGGAGGGTCCAAATGTTGGTATCTAAGTCCCATCAGAAGAAACTCATCACAGCTCACTCTGATTTTCTGAACAGTCTTCAGGTCTGAAATACAAATCTTAATTAGACAGTTTCATCCATCCTATGGTTCAAAATCGATGTAGATAGGTCTGAGGAGCAGAATCCAGGATTACTACATTCTGTGCTTGGGGATATAGGTCTAAATCACAACGCCAGCCTTTCTCATTTATCCATAGGATATATCTCTCAACTGTTATCAGACACACTTCCAGGGCAGTTTTCATGGAACTCTTCCAATTTCTACAAACTTTGGCAAAACAAAGCTGGTCATAAGGTAAAAACAGTCATTTTCTATTTGCATTTCATGTACATTGAGCATTTGTAGTTTCCATAATTATTAAATAACCAAACCATACTCAAACCATGTTATGTGATATGCAGATAAACTCTCCCTTTATATTGACTTTGAAGTAAACTAGTAAAGTCCTTATCTGGGTAGTACACAGATTGAGAGGGTATGTAATCTTATTCCTTCTTAAACACTTCGTTTTTCAAATTCTTATTCAACCCATGTCCTAAAAATTCTACTTGTTTGTGTGTCAGTGTATATTTAAAGGATGCAGCTAGGAGAGGAATATTAGCCTTTCCTAATTCCCCTTGGTTCTCACAGTCTTCCTGCAAAGAAACAGACTTAGTCTAGAGAATTTTACTTTTAAAAAGAGAATAAACTGCATGCTATCTAATTAATATAATGATTAATTAAAGAAATTATATTAGAATAGCCTGCTCACTTGTAAGAACTTTAATTATGGACCTCTCTCCCCCCAAAAAGATGGCCTAAAGCTCATAGCATTAACATTTAGGCAACATGACATTTTAAAATTATCTGGCATTTGATATTTTAATTAAAACAAAAAACAACTCTTCCGTACTTCTCAATCTATTATCAAAATAAATGTTATCAATGAGTAGACTACTTTTTCCTCTTACAGTTCTTTCACGCTGAGTGGGCTTAAACTGAAAAACCCTTTTAATGGAGGACTGCTTTGAATAAAGGACTATCCTTGGATAGCTATAACAAACATGGATACCTACAGCTCAAATACAACCCTAAAAATCCAGTTGTGCGACCTATTGCAGCTCCTATGACGGTTCCAGATTTCCTTGGGTGTTGAAATGCTGGATGAAGAGAAAGAAAAATCCCTTCTCACTTCTAAAAGAAAAGAAACTGTTGGTAGCTGCATATGTGTGAAGAGGTCTGTGTTTGAAAGACAAACATGGTTTGATTGGATGGCAGGGTGGATAAAGTGTGTGTGTGTATGTATGAGAGATATGTATGTATCTGAGTACATGTATGTGTATGTAAACATATGCAGCCATTTGCATGCTGGCAGATGCAGACTCCAAAGACCAAATCTGGCTTCTAGGGAAGCATTAACCAGAGATATAAGACCAACTTGGTCTCAATACTATGCAGATAATATCAAGAAGATAATCAATATATTTTTAAAGCAGGACATACTGGTTATATGGAAGGAACTCTGTGGCTGATCTCCTCTAGGTACTTCTTCTTTGTTTTCTCCAATAACAAGTTGACCGTGGGCGGGCAGAAATGTCTCTAAAGAGTTCGAGCTTATAGTGCATTCCAAGTTTATCTTCCTGTTGTAGTCCAAAGTGATTATGTTCTTATTAATTATGTTAGACAGGCCATGAAACTCAGGGACCTCCAAAGCACTGGAGCTCATCTTGATAATATTACAATCTGGTTCAAGTATCTTTACAAGAAGAGTGAATGTTTCTGTGAAAGTTTCAGTTTCTGTAAATCTGCAAAGGATAAGGAAACCATGCAATCAGAATCCAGGAAGCAATAGTGAAATATCTGTACGAAAGGTGAAATGTACCACAACTAATGATTGATCAATAGTGACAGCAGTCAACTAAAATGTTGACCAAATTATGAAAATAAATTAAATGAAAACCCTAGATTTGGTCTTTTTTGGAAGATAGAGGGAAAAGTAGATTTTTTTATGAATAATATTAATTTTTCTTATTAACTCTACAGAAGGATGGAGATATATTTCATACACCCATGACTCATATACTACTCAAGTGTTGCTTACCTATATAGCCTTAGCATGACAAAGTCTTCATCAAGAATTGGGCATCCGTTGTGAGTGTACTTGACTTCATTGGGAAGAAAATGGCAGTCAAACACCTGTTACATAAAGAATATGTTTAAAGAAGGAACATACCAGTAGTTTTATAGACATTTCTGTTTTATCATTATGCATTCATATCTTGAGAAGGATGTATTGCAACGTAGATGAGATTTTCACAATTAAATCATGCATGATAAAGATAGGAACCTCATAATGTAATTGAGATACAAAAATGAATACTGATTTTATTCTATTATTTAGAAAGTTGTAAAATCAAAACTTCAGTAACTAATAATTGTGGAAGGACTTTGTAGATTACTGCTTTTGCTTTGTTCAGGAGAAATTTTCTCCTGAATACAGTTATTTCTTCTACATGGTCATATTATCCCAATCTAATTAGAAATCAGGTATTTTAAAAATCACTTATTGATGTTTTAGGAAAATCAATCAATCCTCTAGTAAGTTCCATATTAGAGAAGAGACATGTTTTAAAACTATATACACTTGGTGAGGGAGAAAAGCGAGTGTGGCTCCCCACTGAATCTGTGAACATTTTTCAAGTAAACATCTTGAAGAAGGTAGGTTATCATTCCTTATATCATATTAGAGAGCCATTTTGGTGTAGTAATTGAGGCAAAAGGCTAGAAACTCAGTGACTATGAGTTCTAGTCACATCTTAGCTACAGAGCCAGCTGTATTCAGCCAGTCACTTCCTCTCAGACTTAGGAAGTGGTAAATGGCAAACCACTTTTGAAATCTTGCCAAGAATACTGTAGCAACAGAAGTCAACACTGACTTGAAGCAACCCTCCCCAATAATCTGTGTGTATATGTGTGTATGTATACAAGTATGACTCTCAAAAGGTTTTGTGCCTAAGACAAAACAACTAAAGTCCCTAATCAAAATTAAAACTGAACTTTAAATGGTAGTAACTTCTTTACTACCATTTAAAGGTGCTCCAAAATTTCTCTTCTAAGACACCAAACTTTATCCTGCTTAGTAATAGAACCAGCCATTAACAATGCCTTTCCCCCCTATTGCATGACATTCAGAAATACATATGTGTCCTCAAGCTAATGCAAGGAATAATTGAAAGAAACCAGATGTGCACTTCAATCAGTATAAGCATACATTAATTGTAGGGTTTTTTTTATAAAGCATATTAGAAGCTGGTGTGTGAAAATGACTTCAGATAGATGGGAAAAGATTAAAGGCAATTAAAGCCTCCAGTTTCGAACCACTCCTAGCTTTGAGAATGCAGCTTCTTCCAATGCAAAAAGATACATCTGTACAGCTTTTGCTTATCCATCAGAGAATAATAGTCATGATATTCATAAATTATATTTTTTCCATAAGACATCATTGCTTCTTCCTCTTAATTGATAACAAGGGAGATAAATAATGAAAGCTTTCTTCTCAACAGGACTGTTACCAAGAACAGACAGTAATTATAAAATAGACGCAATCTGCTTTGTTAAAAAGAAACATCTGTTTTATGCTACCTAATATGTTTTCCTTTTATACAAACAGGCATCCATAATTGTCTATATATTTAACAAGTAAAACAAAGGAGAGCTAAATCTTTTCTTAATTAATGTCTGCCTGTGCTTTTATTTCCACTTCAACTACTTTTCAATTACAATATGTAATTAAATTGTCACACATCCCTAGCACATTACTCACTTTAATGACAGAAGCGAGATCATAGGAAAGGCTCTTCTACGATGCAGCTTTTGATGGTTAAAATAACAATTTCTAGCATTGCCTTCACTGGCCTGATGCCCACCAGATGTGTTCAGTTTCAATTATCGTTGAATCACATCCATTCGATATTATTTTGCGGTCATCCAAAATAGTCAGTGTTTAGTACAGTCAAAAACCAAGTGCTACCTTGGCTTTATGCAAGACTAAAGTCATGTATTACAGCATCCAGCATTGTTGATGTTGATAAGCACTGCCACTTGCCAGGAAGTCACAGGGCAAGACCTGATTGGTGAATGATGAATCAGTGGGCAGGATCAGAATTTTGGTGCCATAGAAGAGGAGTTTGTTGAGGTGGTGAGGGCAACAGGCCAGTTGAAGGTAGGAAACCAGTTGACATCCATTAAACTGTGGTGCTAGCCTTGCTAAATTAAAGCAAATTCCTCAAAGCAATTCATTGTTAAGTTGTTAACAAACAGCATTGGATCTACACTAGAGTTTTTGAATTGTTGCTCAGAGGTCACATTACAATGAATACAGTACAACTCAATACGTACTCTGCTTGCATCTTGAGCATGTAGCAGTTTGTGTGTGCGTGGTAAGTAAAGAAGAAATAAATGCTGAGAGGTCACAAAAGGCCACGTGTGATTTAAATTTATAGCACTGTGGCTCAGTGTGTTTGCTTTCCTGTATATCCCCTGTACATTTTGATTGTTTTAACAGCATGTGGTCCCCTGGAAATCCTCTTCCTTCCCTCCATTAGAGTTCTGAGAAGAGCATTTGGATAAACTTTGGACTCTTTCTAAAGTTTGCAAAACAATTTGGAAGTGGTGTTCATTTATAGTACTTAGAGTAGAATAGACAGTTCTGAATTTAGTCTATTTCAGTTCTGAATTCCATGGAGCTTTTGTATGCAATCAAGGAGGTGTTGGGATCTCCACAACCTTCCTCCAGACTCTCTCCTCCAAACCCTCCACTGATTTGCATTAAAGTGGCAATAGCTCTTCATAATATTCTCCCATTCCTGAAAATGTCCTCTCATATTTATAGGGATAAACTTAACATGCATTTGTATTTTTCCCATGTTAGGTGACAGGAGAAGGAATTTCTGCTTTTTCTCAATCTCATTTGGATCCATGCATTAATTTGGATGGTGTTATATACCGTAACTGGAATGCCCAAAGATCATATTGGACATCTCTAGAGCTTGAAACCTATCTCGTTTTCTAGGCAGCATCTCTTCCTCTTGTTCCCCAGGATCATCCATACATTCCATTATGTAAGTAGAATGGTTTTTTTTAGATTAATAGTTGTTTTACTGGATGGCTATCATTCTCAAGTTTTTATTCATTTTTCATTAGCCATAAAATGTCATTACCAGAGAGAAACTCAGCTAGAGCTCAGCACTCCACCTTGTCAAATAGACTTCATCTCATCAAACAATCACCACACAATTATAGTTGAAAATTCCACATACCTGTGGGGTCAGCTTGCCAACTCTCTGGGCGATTGGCTCATTCATTACCACTTCTATTTTACATGCATCCTTCTCTCTGGGGATGGAAAACTCCAACTCCTTTTGTGACAGGAAGACAGATTGGCCTCTCATCACTTTTAGTCCCTGGTTGATGCTGACAAAGGTGGAGCAGGTGGTTTTCAGATTCAATGCAAAAAGCAACAGAACCCAAATGTTTTCCATAGTGTTTCCAAACAAAAAGCACCTTGTGCAATGAGGTGTTTTCTTAATCCTTTGCAAAAAAACTAAACAACACAAAAACTTCAACACTTAGTCAGGGGTTCCAGGCTACAGTGTCTGGTATGTTTTTTTAGTAAGGATATATCCTGCATAACGAAACCAGGAGATCTTTGAAAGTATCCTCAGGTTAATAAAATGTATGGATCAATTCCAACCTTCGGAGTGGTGAACGTATTTTTCCAAAATCTAGATGGAAAGAGAAAAAAATGCACACAAAAAGGGATGAGTATTTTCTGAAACACTTAAATATAGTTTTATTTATATAGGACCTTTATTATTTTGATAACTCGATGTGGTGACCATACCTAATACACCTTTCTCATTTAATCTTTTGAATCTATTTTCCAATGTAATGCCAAGATTATCTTAATGTTATACCTGTTATTTTTTAAATCTGGGAACAAATGAATAGATGGATATACGGACAGACAGACAGACAGATGATAAACTCCAGGAACACTTCAATATGTCTAAAGAGTAGCATGATGACAGGTAAAACTTTCCATCACTGAATGCTGATTAAATTTGGTGGTGTCTGTTAAATCACAAATATCTTCAGAAGACTTCAGAAAGCTCCTTTCATAATCAGTATAGAAATAACTCATATACAGATCAACATACAAATAAAAATTCGTATGTTGATTTGTATCAAATCATGATATGATACAATATAATATTAGTATATAATAATATTTAAAGCTCTTCATGGCATGGATCCAAGGTATCTGAAGACCTGTCTCACCCAATGGGACTAGCCTGCCCCACCACCTCCAGTGGAAGGAGCTTACTTCAAAACCCATCTGCTAAGGAATTCCGACTGGCACAGTTGAGAAGAGCCTTTGCAGCTGTCACCCCTGTGCTGTGAAATACTGTATTATCCAGCATGAGATCTGGTCCTACCTTCTTGGCCTTCCAGAGGAGCCCCAAAAACCTGATTTTGTCTCAAGGTGGCTTGGGATCCTGATGGGTACGCTCCTTGCTGGAGATGGTTAATGGGATAAGAAGGATATATCACCATGGGGTCCATGGGGTCGCGATGGGTTGGACACGACTTTGCAACTAACAACAACAACAATCACCCTCATGAGATCCATTTCCTTAGTCTTAGCTCTTGTTTAACTTTTTATAACTGTTTCTATATTTATCTTTTTTATCATTTGTAAACCACCCAGAATCGTCTTATCGGCGAGATGGGAGGAACATAAATTTAATAAAATTTAATTCTTAAATAAACAAATAAAAATATGAAAGATACCTGACCCCTGTTTTTAGTTTCATACCATTTTAATAAACAATATTTTTCTAGTAGAATTAGGATTTAGAGTAGAGATTTAGAGGAGCACAGCAAATAGTTCTAACTAGCATATTTCTGCTTCTTTTATATCTAGATAAATGTTTCTCAACCTTGACAACCTGAAGACATGTGGTCTTCAACTCCCAGAATTCCCCAGCCAGCACACATCTTCAAGTTGCCAAGTTTGAGAAACAGTAATCTAGATTGGCTGGAGCAGTGTTTTAATGAATTTAAGGTTTGCTTCCAAACATAGAAGCCTAGCTCTATAGAAAATGCCTGCGTCCTACTTACTTGGCATAACTTTTGTATCTCATGTACCTCATGCCCTGCTAGCTATATAAGATAGATAAATGAATGAATGAACAAATGAATGAATTGCAGTGAACACTTCCTAAGCCTGGCCAATGTCAACCCATCAAATGAGAAAGGCCTTACAGTATCGTAAAAAAAAAACTCAAGATGGAACAGTGTGATTGAAATTCCATTTGTTTTTTTAGTGTACCATACACCAAATGCATATAAAAAAACAAGCAGAGCTTTGATCACAGAGCAGTGTGGCTGCCATCTTGACCTTTCCTACAGACCCATGTATGAAAGCATTTAATGATGTCTGTCATTCACCCAGTTGTTTGCCATTACAGAGGTGAAAAGAAATGTCAATAGGTAGTCATCAAATGATGGTTTTTATAGCTTTTATATGCATCACTCTTTTACAGGTAGATGGAGCAATTGTCTGCCCACAATAACCACAGGAGTAAGGCACTGTCTAACCCAAAATATCAAAAATGTATAAAACTAATGCAGAAAATGAAGCATGAGGCTCAGCTTATGCAGGCAACTACATTATTTCATAATTTCCAGCACATGAGCTTTCTGTATATTATCATTATCATGATATTGTTTGATTACCAGTATATTTATCTGTGGCAATTGACTCTCATATTTAGGCCTTTCCTGTACAGAAGTAGTGAACATGGATATGTAAATCAATTCTGAATTAATATTTTCGAGAAATATCATGTTTTGTATATTGAACCAAGGATGGAAAATGGATTTATCTTTCACTGTACTCTTTAAGTCTGTAGCAAAAATAAGTAGTGTATGTTTCATGAATTTCATCATATAATTAAAAGACAGCCCAAGGTTTCTAAAAAGGATTTTATAATTGAGGTAGATCCTTTTCAGAAGCCTTGGGATATCTTTTAATTATATAATGATGAGGAGCCAAAATACTCTGATGGCACACAGATGTTTTATATTCAGTTAAAACAGGGTCCTTTTTCATTGTAAGAAAAAAAACAAACTCCATATAGCATCTTATAAAATCATGAATTGGCAACTGGGCATTACTTAAATTTTGCGTTCAGTTTCATGAGGTAATTTATAATCATCTGTTATAATGCCACATGAGCTGTTCTGCATAGAAAATATGAATTTGGGGAAATAAGCTTTCCTATGCTTGGGGGGGGAATCAAAGAAATAAAATGTTTTTGTTGGCAACTGTAAGAAAATAAATAAGAATTCTAACTTTTTATACCTAGAGAAGCTAAAAGGTGTTTTATTATTTCCCCACAAAAATGCATATTTCATTTTTCTTTAAGAAAATAACTATCTTCTCAGCCAGTATTTGGTGCAGGTGTTCTGCCTGTTGAAACAATTTTTTGGGAGAGAGAGAGAGAGAGAGAGGGAGGGAGAGGGGGGGAATGTTTGCAGCTGGTCCTCCTATGAGCTGTGTGCATCTTAAAAGCAGCAGAATAAAATTGATTTTGAAACAGTTTAATATCTATCTAATAACAAAGTCAATATATCTAGTTAGGAAGAGTATTGACACTTTTGAAGTCCAGAGAATACTGTAAACAGCCAAGAAAACAGATCAATCCAGAATTTTGACTTGAGGCACAAATGACTAGGATTGATTTATCCTAACCTGGACCCATTATACAAAGACCTAGCTCTCTGGGTCTCTAATGCTGGGAAAGATGGAAGGAAAGAGAAGAAGGTTAGATGGACTTAGCTTTACAGTAATGATGATGTTGTTGGAAGATCTGAAAAACCATGTTAGAGATGGATCATCATGGACAAAAAATTATGTAGTCAGCAGGTGAAAAGAACTTGATGGCACAAAATCAATCCCTCAAAAAGCTTAATATCTAATGACTAACTGTTGCCTGAACATAACTGTTAATTGTGTAGATAGTTCCAGGTTTGCAGATTGTTACGGTACAATCTTGAATTTTAAAGTGATACCGTCCCGTTTTGTCTCATTGCTTCTTTGGAAATTTTCTTTTTAAAAAAGTTGAAAAAAAAATGAAAGAGTTACAAGATGTTTTTTGACCGATAAACATTATATCACTATCCTATCCCTTACAGTTTTTAGTCAACTGATTTCTGTACAAGCACTGCAGAGCAAGGTTCTATACATTTTTACACTTCAAAGTGCCATATAAAGTGAAGATATAAAAATAATAAAGCAATCATGTCAGTTCATCACCATTTCCCTGCATAGACTCAGAAATATGTATAGTCCAATACACAAATACAATCTGAGTTTTATTTGATGCAGTTCATGAAATACTTCTGACTTATGATAGTTAAAGGGCACAAGGGACACTCACTATTGACAAAATACTGCTACTTATGAAAAATGCTTCTTCTATACTACTAATACCTTAGAATTTTAAAGTCTCTAATCCACTCCATAATCTAATCCTTGAGTCAGCAGAAATGTATTCTATCATTGCAGTGCATTGATGTGACTCCCAAACTGCATTATGCCTTAGGAACAAGAACATCAAGTGGTGATGTCTTTTCAGATTTGATACAGGACAAGTTAAGGAAAGTGATTGGATGGTTTCCCTGACTTTGTTTCTCCAGCCACGGAGCATCATTTCCAAACGTTAATCACTCTCTTTAATGTATGGTGGGGATTGTCTTTTTAACCTGCATTAGGTTAACTTACACCAGGCCATAGTCAGTTGCTTTGAACAAGAGTTGAGCTGCCTGTTGAGTTGCCCATCTACCAGGCTACAGGTATGGAGATGCATTGGAGACTCTGCCTCCCGTTCCATTTCATCCCACACCCCAATGCTTTTCCCATTGCCATAAGCTGAGCATTCAGCATGCAAGAAATGGAGCTTTGTATGTTTGTCACACTAGTCCCTGCTCTGTTCAGGTTTTCATTTAATGAGGAATTAAAGTAGGTCAAGCAAGAGCTAGATTGCGTTTAAGCTCAAGGATTGAGCAATGGTTCAAACACACATATACTTCCCACCCTGAATTGTCTAGTTGGGATCCCGGATTGCACAGAGGATCGGATTTGTGATCAAGAAAATCTAAGCACAGATCTCCTCAGATCTCCCAGCTGAAGAAGTGGATGATGAAGAGGTAGGGATGAGTCTGTACAGGGGTGAATTTTGCCTGCAGGTATTTTTCTTTAAGGATAAGTAATTGATGCAGATCATTTTTAAAAAGACAACTTTAGCGCAATGTAACATGAACTTTAAAAGAACAAAGAAAGCAACAAGATGAGTCTACAGAGTTTTGTAAAGGTTGTTTTGCCTTCTTTGAAATACAAGATTCTCTAAAAAAACCCCACTAATCCTCTTATCTTACCTGCATTTAGTAGGGAATGTTTATCTAAAAATAAAAAGAAACACAGCTGACAATTCACTTTCTCAGCCAATTTTTCTGAAGCCTTTGAAAGTCTGCCACAGGCAGGACTATAACTATTTTAATCTAAGCAAAACATTTCATTAGGAAGGTTTAAAAAAAACTTGGAAGTCTCCCTCCCTCATTGTCAAACAGGCCACTGAATCTTTGCAGATATGCCTTGTGTCAAGAATAAAGGCTTACAACTGGGTTTAATATGAAGTGAAAAGAGAATTTCTAACAGACGGCTAGAAAGGACAAGGATTTTTTTTTTACTATGTCCCTTTACCTTAGTGTCAACTTTTTGAGGTAGTCAGGAAATCAAAACCATGAGTATTAATGCTAAATGTATTGTAGGGTTACAAGTAACAGAATCTTGCAAGTCTGAAAGCACTTCCCCCTCTCTCTTGCCTTTATTTTCTTTAGAACTAGGGAGGGTCCCTTCTTGGGCTGAGATATCTTTTGTCTGACCAGTGTCTAGCTGTGGATCCTTCTTCTATCTCCCAAGGTTATTCTCACAGACCATTATATATAGAGGAAATGAAACCTGTCTAGTCAATACTTTTACTTAAACTTAGATCTCTGGGCTGAAAACTAAATCCTTGACTCTCAGGGAACTCCAAGCCCACCCACCTGAGGCATCCATTCCTTTGGGAGCTAGAAGTGTGGCAAAATGATGAAATATGCATTATGACATATTATGATACAAACTTTTAGTACCCTTTTGAAGTTTTTGAGCTGTTTTAGTACCCTTTTGAAGTTTGTATCACAAGATCACAATTCAGAATTCATCATTTCCGCCACTTATCCTCCGCTCCCCACAGATTCCTAGATCCAAGGATATAATGGGGGGGGGGAATAGCACAAATAGACCTGGCACCAAAATTTTGGCTTATAGCAATAGCACTGTATTTATATACCGCCTATCAGGGCTTGCAACCCTCTCTAAGCGGTTTACAATGTCAGCC
>JANHJO010004059.1:44068-55062 GCA_032468235.1 Pseudoxyrhopus heterurus | reverse complement strand
GTCAGATGACCATTAAGCCATGCCCACTAAGCCACGCCCACAGAACTGGTAGTGAAAATTTTTGAATCCCACCACTGAGTGGGTTAGTTCACATGTCATTTATGCAGTCATAGCCTATTGCATGGGTGTCAAACTCATGTCGTGACAGTGTCACATGACGTATCACAACTTTTTTCCCTTTCGCTAAACTGGGCGTGGGCATGGCCAGTGTGTGATGCAACTGGCCCATGGGCCGCGAGTTTCACATCCTCTGGCCTATTGTGTTAGAAACCAATTTTTAAAAAAATGAATCCAAAAACCTACGAACAGAGAAGAAAGAGTCTTGCCTCAAGTTTACAGTTTTTAAATATAAAATACAATTTTTAAAATAAAACTAAACACTTTCATAAATAGAGGGAAATAAAAAGTGGAGAACCTAAAGGGTTAGGAAAAAAAATGGGATGGAGAGTTGATTGAGGTATATGAAATCATGCATGATATGGAGAAAATAGAGAGGTTATTCTACCTTTTTCAAAATGCCCAGTGAAGGAATCCATCCAGTGAAGTTGATAAAGAAATTTAGAAACTAGATTAAAAAGTACCTCGTTATGGAATTCCCTTATAGAACATGTGGTGATGAATGACTTTACAGCCAGGGGCCATGGGAGGTGGAAATGAAGGATAAATAAGGAAGATAGAGTGATTGCTAGGGAAAACAAAATGCAGGATTGAAAATGGCATTTATTCTTATCTTTTTAATTTAATTTACACTACCAACCTCCTAGTGAACACCTGGCTTTTCAGGGAAATATGAGGAATAATAACTTGTTGACTTAACAAATGTTTTGCTGCCTTCTGCAGAAGATGAAGTGGTGCACCTGTCACTTTCAAAACAACAATCTGGACTGACAATTGAAGCTGCTATGTCTTCTCCTAGAGACTTTGGTAAACGGTTTAGCTAGTTTAGGAGGTGCAGGACTGAGAGAGATATACAGTTCTGTCATCCAATCCAGAAGATGACCACCTGGATCAAGGCCTCAGATCTGGAATGCTATGATATTTGCTTCCTGGGGCACTTGCCTTGCTCTCCAATAACAAGCCTGGCTGTGTTGAAAGCCTGGGACTAATTTAGTTCTCATTTATCTAAATAGTTGGCTTCTGTTCCATCAGATATAGTAAGAAGAACGTCTCCACAGTAAATGGTTTCAGCATCAGCAAGCACTTTTGCTTGATTGCCTAGAAAGAATAGCCTGCAGAATGTAATTTTTTTCAAGTTAACATAAAAGAATTTCATTTTGGTTTTGGTGTAATCAAGATGCCACACTTCATGCTGTTGAAAGAGAAACAGTTTTTAGCAAACAAAGTAAATTTCTTTGGTTTGTCTCAAGATTGATAGCGCCACATAACATTCTAAATAACAGGCTCTGCAATCAAATGGAATGTCAACATTCAACTGAAAAAACCTGCAGTGATTATTTAAATTTTAGCACTATTGTAAGAATACAGTTGACAGTGCAATCTTAGAAATGAACTGTTTAGATTTACTCCTATGCCAGTATGACTCAAAATAGTTTGCAGCCTGAGGCAGAAGGACATCTTTTTCCACACCACTCTTATCCCATAAACAGAAGCAAACATTGGCAAATTCTTGGCCTTCCACATAGACATGAAGATGCAAATCAGTGCAATGAGTAAAGAATCGTAAGTTATTTAACAAAATATGAACGTAATGAACATTAAGATGACAACAGAATCAAATTTATTCTGTTCAGTACCTACTTTTTTTTTTTTTTTTTAAAGAGACTTTAATATGCTTCTGTTAGGGCAGTTTTTATGTGCAAGTCCCATGCAAACAAATTAGATTGTCATTACCTGATACCAAAATTCCGGCCAGATGGTGCATCTATCCAATCCAGTAATCAATCCCTTGATGATCATGTGTCTATAATTTAATGGACAACTGAACCCAAAAGACAGGCAACTTGTGAGCTGGATGACAATATGAAGTTTGATAGTCTCACCTTTGAGTGCCTCAAGGTAGCCCTCACATTACTCCCATGAGGTACACACTACAATCTAAATTGTGGTAATGTAGCAGACAACTAATATAATGTTGTAATATTCTTATATTTGAAGTTTGCAATGACCTCATAATATTTTTCCTAGCAAAGGAAAAGAACACAGCAAAAGAAACTACTGTCACCATTATGACTTTAGCAATGGGAAAATGGGACAGTCCCTGAACATAGAGGAGAGACTGATAGCAGTTTTACAAAGGCTCAGTTGCTTGCAAACCATCTCATATCAGGGCAAAGGTTGCAGTTCTACTCCATGCTTTTGGAAAGAACTTTATTCCTGCAGAAAGCCAAAGGAATGGCCTTCTTTATCTCTTTTGTCATTGGAAAATTGGCATTTTTGAATGGTTTCTTGTGCAAAATAAAATATTGTAGGATTACTAAATAAAATCCATAGGACTGTTTGTTATACAAATAGATTAAAAATGGGAATGCAGTCACTTTTTCATGTATAAAATGTAAATAGGCAGATGCTTTCATTTATGCAGTATGCCTAATTGTGTTTAGATAGAACAGGGATAATATCTGCTTATGAGTCACTGGGTTGGAATGTGAACTGCACAATTGATAGCAGGATCAATGTAAAATAAGTGAGATCAGGATTAAGATCCACTTCCAATTTACTGACATTCTATATGTTATCAAAACATCTCATTAAGAGGTTATAAGCATCAAGTTATCCCAGCTGAATATGGGAATTTTGAACACAAGTACAACATAGCCAGACCCTAAAAATCTGGCTATGTTGTACTATTTTTCTGTAATCAATTTCCTACTCTTGTAATGAAGTCATTGTAGTATCTTAAAGACGAACAAATTTATTATGGCTCCAGATTTTGTCCAACTTGAAAGATGTGTCATAACAAATGCTATTGTTTTTACATTGCCAAAAAAAACACCCTTTTATGTTTTTCCTAGTAGTGATTAGGTTTTTTTGACCAGTCAATAAAAAGCTTGGATTATCCTGGAGGCTTAGGAAAAGATGAAATTGAAAAGCACAAACATTACTAAGTATCATGGTTATCTAATCTCTTTCCTAATCTAACTAAATAAACATTATGGAAAGTTTTAAGGATTAAAATTTCCCATAAGCACTTTTCCATGAATCTTTCCACTAAGTCTTGTACAAAAATGGCAGTTTAAGGCATCATGGATTAATAGCTAGGCTGAATATACTGTGTAACCATGGAACCTATTGTTTAACTGAAATGTTGCATATGCTTTCCTCATTTCCTTTGCTTATCTTCCTATTGACAATCTTTAGTTTGCAAGCTCTTTGAATTAACACCTGTACTCTCATTCTCGGAAAAAGTGCATTGTAAACAGACACCATTATATTCATAATTCCACAAACTCCTGCCAGGTGGCCTCATTGCCCATGCACTGATTGGAATGATCTTGCAATAACATAATGGCAGCACCTTGTAGAATAGTAGCAGATAGCTGTTTTCACTTTCTTCAATCTCTGAAAGATAATTTATATGCAGAAAGAGTGAACTAGTAGTTAACAGAAGTCTGAACTGGAAGAAATGGGTCTTTTAAAATCTGTCCAGATGGTTTTTCCAGTAGTTTCAAAGAACCTCAGATCTTGGAAGCCAAGTGACAATCAAAAGTGCAGCAAATGATAAAGGATGGAATACTAAACATGCCTGGACTGTTATTTTTCACAGCATACTTTATTTTTTACTTTTATAAAGATGGCATAATCAGGTGCAGTTGATATGTACCCAAATATAGACACCCATTTTATTATTGGCACTGTATCTTGCATCCTTTCCTATGGTGAAATAGTGCTTATAATTAAGCAAATGGGTTTAGATCCAGGGGAGCAGAACCAATTCAATGAAAGCAATACATAGAATTTCATCTTTAGGAGGAGTATTAGTGTAAGATAAATGGATCACAAACTCTGAATCTCATAAAGTGGTTAAGGTGGTGGACAAGAAAATAGGAAAGGGACTAGTCCTCCCTCATCATGAACACCAGCTGAGAAACTTTGGGCTGCTCACTGTCCTTCGGCCAAACATCTTACAGGGTTGTTGTTGGGGGAAAATAAGAGATGGAGCATTGGAAGGCTACCTTGAGTTGTGCAAAGGAAGACAGGATATAAATCTAATAATAAACAATGAATAAATATCTACCTTTTCAGAGACATTATCTTCTATCCTTCATAGCATGTGGGATGGATAGGAAAATCTAAAGACTTCCTCTTTGTTGCTTTGCTCATCTATGGCTGTGCAGTCCACATACACCGTTCAATGGATTACTCTTTTAGTTGGCACAAGCCAAAAGAATAAAGGTAGCTGGAACAAGAAGTTTATAGTGGATTTTAATTATTAGATTTTTATTCCACCTTTATTACTTTGTAGATAACTCAAGGTGAAGATACATAATACTACATGTAGTCCTTGACTTACCACAGTTCATTTAGTGACCGTTCAATGTTACAATGGCACTGAAAACTTATGACTGTTTTTCAGTTGCCTTTCCAGCATCCCAATGATCATGTGATCAAAATTCAGATGCTTGGCAACTGGTTTAGATTTATGACCATTGCTGTGTCCCAAGGTCATGCACGATCCCCTTTTGCAAACTTCTGACAAGCAAAGTCAACCGGGAAGCCAGATTCTCTTAATAATTGGGTTACTAACTAATCAACTGCAGTGATTCACTTAACAACTGTGGCAAGCAAGGTCATAAAATGGGGCAAAACTCAATTAATGTCTCATTTAGCAACAGAAATTTTGGGCTCAATTGTGGTCGTAAGTCGAGGGCTACCTGTACTACAAAATAGGGCTGCTCTGGAGTCTGCTAAAAATTGAATTTTTTTTCTAGCGCGGATAGCAAACAACTTCACCGCTTTCTGAAAGGACAGCAGTTGACCCGCTGATCTAGGCAGCCTCGTCTTACTCTTGACCCGTTCTCCCTCTGCGGCTGGCTTAAGAGGCTCCCGATTTGATGCCCCCCAGATGTCTCGAGCGCCCACTGGGACAGAGCTGACGGAAGCTGGAGTCCATTAGCTCCGCAGAGCGTGGTGGCGGGACTCGGTCCGTTGCCCCTTCAATCCCGCCCTCTTCTTCTCACTTGCTCGCCTTTGCCCGAGTAATACAGGTTGATCAAAAGCAGTGGCCGCGCTTGCTGGACTCTTTTGCCGGGGTGCTGCGATTTTAATGTGGATTTTCTACCTCCCCGACGCCGCCCCCCCCCCGGGTGCTTTTTGCAATCAACCTATGGAGAACCGATCCTGAAGGCGCGGAACATTTATCTGTGCATCCCGACCCGTGCTAAGTAAATCCGTTCAAGTGCGGCGTGTGCGTGTGTGTCTCTGGGTGTACGTTTAGCGGGATCTGTGAGTGCAAACAGCTCGTACGAGCTTCCAGCCCTTTACGGCGATGAACTGATTTGTTGTTGTTTGTTCCCAACCGGAGCGGGTGAGAACCTTCTGGCGATCCTTCCCGCGTCTCCTTCGTTTGGCTCCCAGCCTAGGCGGTGTGTGTGTGTGTGTGAAACCTCGGAGAAGATATGCCGGGGGCGGCTGGATACCCCGATTTCGCCCCCTCCCAGGAGGCCTCGCGGGGCAGTTCGTGAGGGATGGCCTCCGCGGCGCCATGGAGTGGGAATTCAACTTGCTCCTCTACCTCGCGCTTTTCTTCCTTCTGCTCTTCCTGCTTGTCCTGCTCCTCTTCGGGGTCATTAAACAGCTGAAGAATTCCGTCGCTAGCACCGGCGCCTTCCAACCCGGGCGCCCCTCCTTGCGAGAGCCCTGGGGCTTCTGCCGCGAGCAAACCTTGTGAAGCGAGGCGCCCCCGCCTGGAGTAAAAGGGCGAAAGTACCCCGCGACTTCCAAGGAGCAGCCACAGGTGCGTCTCGGTGGGTTGAAATTGATCTTGGAGTTGGGCCGTGTGATCCAGTAGCGACAGGTCTTTGGGCTGGGAAATAAGTAATTTCAAAGCCAGCTTCAGCTACATCCTCCTCAATCTGCACTCTTCAATTCAGTTGGAGAGATCCTTGCTCAAAGGACCCAGAACGGCCTTCCTGAATCTTCCGGCTCCCACTCCCAGACTTTGCTTTGAGGAAGCTGCCCTAAGTAATCACAAAGTAAGTTCCTCTTAGGTTTAGGTTCCAGTCTGGCAAATGTGATATAAGGTTTAGGGTTCCTTAATTATTGGAATTCTTAAATTTGAAAAGGCTTGATAAGTCATAAATAGAAGCATTTCTACTTACAATAAAAAGAAACTTTATATCAACTCCAGAGCCATTCTTTAATTTCTTCATTTAAGTTGGCTTTGATAACTTTTGGGGGGGAGAGAGGGGGATCTTTAAATTCTGTATATATTGCAGAATATGCTTATACTGCAACCTGACAAAGATGCCTTTGGGTCAAAAAAATACGCATAATCAGTCCCGGTATAAATGGTATTAAATGGCTCAAATGTCCTGAGCAAATCTTTGAAGTCTCAGCTTTACAGAGATACTGAAGTAAGAAATGCTGCAAACATGTTACAATATATATTTTTAAAATGCCTCAAATAATTTTTGCAAAATTTTTTGAATTGTTTTTCAATTTTTGTTTACTAATTTAAAATTATAATGATCCCTCAAGTCCCTTTGGTACTGTTCATATATATACTTTACATTTACTCTGCTTTCAGCTTAAATAGATTAATATCTGAAACTTTCGTCAATATATTGGTTTATAATTTTGTCTAGCCAGGAAGACCTAAAGATAGGAAGATATTCTTTTGGCTATTCATTAACTCCATTGCACTGATGTTTCCCATAAGAATGCTGGGGTCTGCATTCTTATGGGTATGACTGGGGAATTCTGGGAGTTGAATCCCTCAAGTCTTAAAGCTACAAAGGACCCCTGTAATACTGTAAAAAGAACAATTTCAGCGGACACTATAATGATTCCATTAAACCAAGATGTGGCTTCAGAGCTCAGCTTTAAAACTTGCAGTTGTGGCTTATACAACAAAATGTGAAAAGAACAATTAAAATGCTTTTGAGTAAATACAAACTGCTAGTCACATGAGATAATTACACAATACTGTCAGTTTAGTTTTGGCTTAGATCTATGTATAAGCGAGGTGTGAATCCTATCATGACATGAACTTTCTTAGCACTGAATAATAAAACTGCCTTTCCTCAAATTTCTAAGATTGGAGATCATGTTAACTTTCCAGTTTAATTTGGTAAGCAATGGTCTTGTTTGTTCTTAACTACTTCCATAGTTATAAAATATGCTGCATGAATCCAAAGCATTATATCCCATGGAATTTAATCCTGACTAAGCCCCAGATTTCAGTTGGACTACCAGTATGAATGCCTTGTTCTAATTCTCATCCAATATCTTACTCCAGTCTGATGGACTCTTAGCATTCCACCCAGTTGTCAGTAGATCTCTTTATTCAAATGAAATTTATGAAATAGACACAAAATAGGCACTTTATAAATGTCATTGGACAATTTGGGGTCCAAATGATTTCACATAATTTGTAAGGTGTATCAAGATTCATGGTAAAGGGAAGAAAACTGTACATGTCTACAGGCATTCTTTTCATTGACTTTGATACTGATGTTTTAATAATACCTGGCTTTGCCTTTAGTCTATTAAAACTTTTGGCTTTAATTAACCTTTTTTATTTCTTGGGTAGGATAGCATTGTTGTTCCTTTGTACTTACTGTTATTTTTAAAATATAAGTGTATCTTTATTTAGACAGCTTAATTTATTGTCTACTAGCAGGATCATCACCATTCCAAAGGGAATACTTGTGACAATGAGCCATTAATAGGTTGGAGGTTAACTGGCATTTGATACAGAAATTATCCACATGGTTAAATAGTTTCATTTGTATACTGTAAACAGCTCTTGATTTTTAATACGGAAACTAATGATTAGATTATTTTTATGTATGTAATGAGGTGTATGTGTAGGGAGGCTTCTTGTCAGGTCCTGGCAATAACTGCAGTAACTGTGTTCTGACAGTTGTAATTTTCAGGTAGGGTGACACATCAGAGAAGCAACAGGTTTCCTAGGAAGGAAGATTAATTCATTTCTTTCATAAGGCTCAGTGCGGGCTATAAGAAGCCACCTAATTTTTCTGGGGTGGATGGCAAATGTCTTCAGGTTAGTTTTTGATTCCTAGTGGTTGCCTGGACTAGTTTTCTTGACAAAGTTTGTGGAAATGGTTTGGCCTTGACTGCTTCTTAGAGCTGAGAGAGAGTGACTGGCCCAAGGTAAGGTGAAATTAAAACCTACAGTCTCCTGGTTTCTAGCCCGGTGCCTCAGCCACTACACAAAACTGTCTCTCCCTCACCTAAATTTCTCAGGTGCAAATGTGATCCAGTTAGTTTAATGAAAAGTGTCCTTTGTGACTACATTGCATCATCCCTCTTATTGTGAGAATCTCACTTAAATGTAGATGCATATAATGGTACAATGCTATCAACAGTAAAAACAATCTTACCTCTACATTGGGGCTGTCAAACTCCCACGCTCAGTTTTGCGATGGGAAAAAAAGTCCTGATACGTCACATGATGCCTCCATGATGATGTGAGTTTGACATCCCTGCTCTACATGTAGTAGACTTAGTTTTAATGGTTGGCTTGAATAAATGTTACATATATCAAGGAATTTTTGTTTATCTCACCTCAAAGACATTGAGTTTTTGCACAGCCCAGCAATTCCTGTTTTGTTCCATTCATAAGTGCCTTTTTTGCACGTTATATCAGGCCTTCTAATCTATTTCTTCCTAGCCTAGTAGAATGTAAGGAAGATGGCTGGCTGGGAAATTCTGGGATTTCGAGTTCACATTTCTAGAACCTGCCAAGATTGAGAAACATTGTTAGACTGTTCAGCATGTACCGAACGTTGTGGAATCTTCTTTACTGAAATGGATTTATCAAGGATTAGCATATGTCATGGCCAACTAAGCTATAACCTCTTTTGACTTTATCATTCCTTGTCACTTTTTATCAATTTTTGCCATCTCTTCCTTATGCCAATGTACACTGTTGTGAACTGAGTCAATTTGCCTTTCTGTTATACCATGAATCAAACTCATTGTACTTCCTATAAAGCAATAAAAGTTATCCTAGACATTAAGAAAATCTTAGAATTATATGAGTTTAATGCTATCTGACTAATGAGATTCCAAAACTTTATTTTCATGTGATCCAAATACTCACCAGTCTTGGAATATATTTTGGATCTTATTCAGTAGGGATACCATATTATGATCTCTCATTTCAGGATTGTACAGTAACAAAGCAGGACTTGGATGGTATTAAAAACATTAGTTTGAAACTGATTTATGATTTATTTGAACAATCCCAGGTTCAAAAGTTATATTCACTTGATACCTACCAGTTGCTTGGACTGCAGTTACCATACTCCCTAACTTATTAAGCATACATGTAGATACTATTGGCCTATCACTATCTTTTCCCTATGTAATTTGTTTAAACATCTATGAAGCAGGAGTAAAAAGCTGTTTGCGCATCACTTATTCACATTGTAGTTAATACGTTGGAGTATCAAACTTACAATAATGTGCAAATATGACTTTCTCCCAGTCTGTAAATTGTACATTTTATTGCTTTTACCAGCAATATAATAATTTATGTAACTTATGTGTTTATTTAAGAGCCACGGTGGTGCAGTGGTTAGAATGTAGTACTGCATGGTACTTCTGTTGATCACCGGCTGCCAGCAGTTTGGCAGATCGAGTCTCACCAGACTCAAGGTTGACTCAGCCTTCCATTCTTCCGAGCTCGGTAAAATGAAGACCCAGATTGTTGTGGGCAATATGCTGATCTGTAAACCGCTTAGAGAGGGCTGTAAAGCACTGTGAAGTGGTATATAAGTCTAAGTGCTATTGCTATTGCTATTTCTGTGGCCAAATTTGCGGTATTTGATTATGCATACTAATTTAAAGCAATAGAATTAAAGGATACAATAGAAGTAAAGGAATAAAACAAAAACAGCAATTAATAAATTGTATAGTAATTTAGAACATAGAATAATAGAGCTGAAAGGGACCTTGGATGTCTTCTAGTCCAAACCCCCTGCTCAGTCAGGCGTCCAGACAAATGGCTTTCCAGTCTCTTCTTGAAAGCCTCCAGTGATGGAGCATTGGTAAGCCATTCCACTGCTTAATTGTTCTCATGGTCAGGAAATGTCCCCTTAGTTCTAGGTTGGATCTTTCTTTAATGATGTTCGACCTGTTATTTTTTGTCCTGCCCAGAAATTATATAATAAACTTCAAAAACCTTGAACTATATTGCTTGAAAGTAATCTACAGTAATTTTTCTAATTCAAATACTGATAACTCTATAGCTGCATACCCAGTGTAAATGTCTTGGGTTTTAAGACAAACCTTATGTATGCAAAATCCACAGTTTCTGATTTCTTGATAGATTGTCAGTACTAGGATGTAACCATGACGTTCATATCCTTAACATTAGGAGAATATTCCAGGGATATATTTGCAATCATATTGATGTTGGCCTAATTCGTACAAATAATAAGACCAGTCCAAACTATAAGGCTTTAAGATCTGTAATCACAGGATGATTGTAACCAAGTCTTATTAAACATTTTCTGAGGTATTTCTGGCAACTTGAGAATGTAACCAGATCTACAAGGGTAAATCAAAAAGGAAGCCCATGTGGAAATCCAGTGTAAAATTCATGCAGGAATAATATATAGCATACTTGTATACACTACACAGAGTTGTGGGATTGAACCAAGGACCTTAATGTTTAGTCTTGTTTTCACAATGACAAATAATTGTAATGTTTTTTAAGGCTAATGCATGTTTACTTACCTAGGACCTTCATGCTATGAGAATGAGATAGTCAACATGAACTACAATCTGCTTCCACATTAATGGATGTGGAATATGTATGTTCTGGCCCCCAACTATCCTTCCTT
>JANHJO010004058.1:291676-304153 GCA_032468235.1 Pseudoxyrhopus heterurus | reverse complement strand
ATTGGGTACCACAACAACGCCAGCCGTCACCCAGCCTTGCCCCCCGTGCATGCGTATGGACCCCGTTTCAGCTCAAAAAATGCATGAAAAACAGCTGTTTTTCGCGTGTTTTTTGAGCTAAAAATGGGCAGGGGGTGCACGCATGCATGTGCGGGTGTGGGGGGGTTGTGTGAACCCCCATGCCCCCATGCACATGCACGCAAACCCCTGTTTTTAGCTCAAAAAAATGCACAAAAAACAGCTGTTTTTTGCGTGTTTTTTGAGCTAAAAATGGGCGGGGGCATGTGCAATGGTGTGGTGGGACATGGGGGGTCGCATGACCCACCTGCATCCCACGTGCATGCACACGCCCATTTTTAGCTCAAAAAACCCACGAAAAACAGCTGTTTTTCGCACGTTTTTTGAGTTAAAAAGGACGGGGGGGCATGCGCATACATGCGGGGCGTGGGGGGCACCCCCGCACCTCTGTGCACATGCACCCCCTTTTTTGGAGCTAAAAACTGGCACGTGTGCATGCGCAGAGGGAGGACTGCATTGCATTGTGGGTGGAGGGCACGTGGTAGCACTCGAACCTAAAAAGGCACTTGAACCTAAAAAGGTTCGACACCACTGTTCTAATCTCTCTATCTGCTACAATTTCCCCAAGTACTATAATGGCTGTAACAAACGACGTGGCAGCTGCTAAAATCCTAAAATGTAGTTCTTAGCCAAGCATGGATGGAGTCCTGTCTACAGAGATTCCACAATGTTCTTCTTGTACGAGATGTCCTGGGAACTTTACATTATCAAGATGTAAACAGCAAGGATGAGCAGCTCTCTGCTGCAACCGAAGTAGAAATTTGCTTATCTTGTCCTTTACATTTCTGGAATTTTACCCAGGGATGGGCTGGTGGGGGTTCACAGGGGTTCAGGAGATCATCTTGCTAAGAGTCTGCCCGGTTTGGAGAACCCCCAAATCCCACTCCTGGCTGACCCCGCCCACACTGCTCCTCCCCTCCCAGGAGTCTCCACGTGGCTTGTTTTGTATCCCAGGTAAGTGCAGGGCCCACACAGAGGCTCGGGAAGGGCGAAAAACGGGCCTCCCGGAAGTTCCAGAAGTCCAGCCTGTTTCTGGCTTCCGGAGGGCATCCGGAGCCCAGGAGAGGCCATTTTCGCCCTCCCAGAGGCTCCAGGAAAGCCTCTGGAGCCAGGGGAGGGTGAAAACGGCCCTCCCGCCATGGTGCAGGAGGATGACTAAGCCATGCCTACTATGGCCACGCCCACCCAGCAACCAGGCAGAGAACCCCTTGCTAAATTTTTTGCAGCCCACCCGAATCTACCCATCCTCTCATTTTTCCCTACAACCACCATCTTCACTGAATTGACAAGAACTTCACATGTATTTCCGCTGCATCTGTGAGTTCATTGTCTTTAACCCGTGCTCGCTAAAAAAAATGTTAGGCATATTTTGGACTATATGAAAAGACAGGAATAATTTGATACATGATTGTTTGAAACATGAGACTCCAGATTTATTTAGTGCAGTATTTCTCACCCTTGACAACTTTAATATGTGTGGACTTCAACTCACAGAATTCCCCAGCCAGCCATGTCGTGGCTGAGAATCACTGACTTATTGAATATTATCACAGGATTAGAATAACAGATTAAAAAACAGTACTCAGAAATAATAAACACAGGATCAATATAGAACGAGGGGGAGGAGGGAGTATAGCCTTGTACTGGAATGAAAAGCCGCCATACATAACACTATTTGAAACTCGAAAATATGACCTTGTAACACTTGTCCGTACATGAGAATTAAAATTAATCAGAATAGTGTTGCAATCTATCAAAGAGTCTAAAACCTGATTAAACCTGATTACAGATTATCTCTGCAAAATATTTGGGTGGCCCTTAATAGGGCTAGAATAATAAATACAACAGTGTATAGAGTGCTTTACAAAATTCACAGAGTTGATGAAAAACATAACAAAACAAAGAAATATAAATCCTTCCATTTCCCACTGTTCTGTCAGAGCTGAAGAAGCTTCTTGGATGAGAAGTGAAACGTCTTCAAAGAAAAAAACAAGTCTAGTTGCCTCCTGAAAAAGCACCTTTCAGACAACTATGACCTGGATGGCTGAGAATCTCTACAGACTTATAACAAAACAAAGGCCTTGAAAAGGCCTTGGAAAAACATGTAAACAGGGCACATTAAAAAAAATAAATCTAGTAAATCTAATCTAATAAACAGTTTAAAGGCCGATTAGTTCCTGGGATTGAGGGTATCCTGTAAGTACCTGGATGTAATTGTTTTCTGAAAGAAGACAACACTGGGCCAGAGAGAATTCCAAAACGGAGGCTTAATCAGAGAGAAACCTGTAGGACTCTGAGGAGAGCCTGCCAAGCTGATCTTAATGGGCAAACTAAAATATTGAAGATATTTAAGGATTTGAAGTTAAGTTATTTCAGGATTTTAGACCACCTGGCTAGTTTTTAGCAGCCAATCATGGGCAAAAATCTAAAATATACATCTTGTTCACTTTTTATGACTGCAATAACTGACACTGATTCTGTAACCAGATGGTATCCCCATAAACCTGTCAGTTTCTGCAGTGATTATGACATCAAATTGATTATTGACCCAAAATGCTTCATTTCCAAGGAAATAGTACTGTGAGCTAGTAAATGATGGCGCTAAGTCTCTGGCACAAGAAGTTCCAAGCATAACCTCTACCAGCTGAGAAATTCCAACAGAGTGGATCAGCTTTAGCTAAGTTGTGGTTAGTCTTGAACAAGGTAGAGAACAACAATAAACACTATTGCAGTAAAAGGAATGGGAAACACAATTCATGGCTGTCTTCCAAATTCTTCACCATGTTTTGAACAGAGAGGCTGCTTTTTAAGGGAAGAATATATTAATAGAATTAAAATGCACGGTTCTTAATCTTCGGCATGCCCAAGAGTAAATACACAATGGCCCAGTTCCTGAATAATTCAGTTTGTTTAGTTGGGAAATTCCATCTAGGTTTCTTCAAAGTAAGGAGTTATTTCTGCATTTTGCTAGGAGTTATTTTCTGAATGGAACTTTGAACCTAGGCAACTCTACGTAGTAGTGATGCAGATTTAAATACTACTAAGACTGCATCAGAGGGCAACACATTTTTGAACGGAGTTACCTCAAATGTGCTAACTTGCAAAATGCTGTGACCCATTATGCCCATGGTAATGAAATTTGGGGAAATAGTGGCCACTTCAGCAGCTGCATTAGCACCTCTTTTGCTCATGTGATCATAATTTCTAATGCTCTCTGACAACGTCAAGGTTGTCCATGCTCCCTGCCAGCTTGGTAAATGCCTAGTACATCTGTGTACAGATGTACATCCTAGTACATCCCTAGTACAACCTCCCCATCTGTGCTCATGTTATGCTGGTTTCTCATGGACCCCCTGCATCCCTCCGTTGCATGCCCCTGTATGGTGCTTCTCATGTATCCCCACATGCCTTTTCCAGGAATGTGCCCTCCTCATCAAGGAGGACATGCAGGTGTGCGCAGAGATGCATGAGAGGGATTGCAGTGTGTGCAGAGTTGTATGAGTTGGGAGTTGCAAAGGCTTGCAAGGGTGCACGAGAGAGGTGCCATTTGGATTAAGGAGGGTTTGTGGCGTGCACAGAGATGTGACAGAGGCACTGTGCAAGTTGCGGAGGTTGCGAGGGGATCCACAAGGGTGAGAGAAAAGTATGGTGAAAGTGAGGGAATGTACGTGAATGTTATGTAAGAAAGTGTCTGAAATAGCAATAGCACTTAGACTTATATACCGCTACACAGTGCTTTACAGCCCTCTCTAAGCGGTTTACAGAGTCAGCATATTGTCCCCAACAATCCGGGTCCTCATTTTACCGACCTCAGAAGGATGGAAGGCTGAGTCAACCTTGAGCCTGGTGAGATTCAATCTGCCAAACTGCTGATTGGCAAGTCTTGCAGAAGTAGTCTGCAGTACTGCATTCTAACCACTGCGCCACCGCAGCTCCTAAAAGAGGTGTTTTGTTTTGTTTTTCACTAACCCAGGATTAAATCTGGCTGTTTTACATGAAAAACATACTTTCTGCCAGTAAACCATCCAAAATTCTAACAAGATCTATTTTTTTTATTAGTTGACTTGCCGGTCCTGAAATCTGCTTAAACAAATCTCGGAATTTCTTTTCTTCTTCTGTTTCTTCTTGGAGTTGTGTTGGCTCGGGAACCTGAAATTACCCAAAGATTATTGATGGAGACGGAAACAAACAAAAATCCTCACTATTTGTATTACCATATTTCAGATTAGACCCATTTTAGAAAAAGCATATATTAATATGTTTTATGATAGATTCTGTCATTCTTTAATTTGATTGCTATTCTATCACCCTTGTAGAACTAAAAAGAATAATTATTTAATGATATGATTGATTTGGTCCTTAATTAAATTTTGGTGACATACCTCTGGCAAATCAATGTTGACATTTGCGTCCATCTCCCTATAAAAAATGAATCCAGTTTTTAAAAATCTGATTTTCCACTGTAATTTCATAAGAGAAATCAGATCATCAGGATTAGTTACAATAGAAAAACAGTTGTAAGCTTCTATTGTGACATTCAACATCAGGAAGCTGTTATGACCTACATTAAAAGAATTGTTAACAGCAGATGCCAAGATAATTTCCTGGTAACAAGATGGTTCTCCAATGATTTCACAAATCTATATTTTTTTTTTAACATCAGAGAATGTGTGCAACTGTGCGCTCATCCTCCTGCATTCTGGAGCAGTGCAGCAAGATCTTAAAAGCAGGTAAACCTTAGTAGACACTGGCATAAGTCACCTTCACTTAGGAGTTGAAGTGGCCAAATTATTCTCAGAGCCTTCAGATGTTAATCTCTATAGCTTTTCAATGGCGATCAGTGGACTAATGGACTTTTGTACCCTGGGTGAGTGAGAACCTTGATATACTTACTTTGTAATTACTTTCTTTTCAGAAAAAACTCTTAGACAGAAATCAGCCTCCTGTTGTGGCTCATATGTAGTTGGAACAATGATGTAGTCTCCAGGTGGTAGCTCAAATCTATCAGAAATTTCCCTTAAGTTGATATAGGTTTTGCTCTTGGCTTTGGAAGCATGGTAGCGGAAAAAATCCTTTGTCAAGTGTTCATCTTTATCAGGACTCTGAAATTAAATGTTCAGATTATTTAGCAATAGCACTTAGACTTATATACCGCTCCATAGTGCTTTACAGCACTCTCTGAGGAGTTTACAACATCAGCATATTGCTCCCAACAATCTGGGTCCTCATTTAACCGACCTCGCAAGGATGGAAGATTGAGTCAACCCTGTCAGGATCGAAGTCCAGGCTGTGAGCAGAGTTAGCCTGAAATACTGCATTATAACCACTGCGCCACCAGGGTTCCTATTTCTTCATTTGACTGATATGTCTGGCACTGATTTATTTTATTTTTTGTTGATTGAAGAACATTTTCATGCACTTTGGAGTTCAGCTTCTAAATTCCTACACTTATTTATCATCCCACCATTTAGCCATCACTTTATAGATCATGCTATACTTTGACTACATGCATTAGAGCATTAAATATAGGAACTGCTATAAATGGAAATCCAATATTTGTTGCCTAATTATTTTTTGGAATTTGTGGTTTGCTGATATTTATCATTTTTATATTTTTAAGCAACAAGACAATCAAAAGGGGCTTTAGACAGCATCTCATTGAATCTGAAGCCAAAGACGCGTGCATTTTACTCTCGGATCGTGAAATAATTTGACCTTAAAAGGCCACTGCAGCCTTAAATGGTAGAATCAAACACTTTTATTTTACTGGTTCACGACTAGGTGAAATTAAGAGTTAGTCAGAGGGACACCCATCTTATTTATGAACTCACTTCAATAAGTGTCTCTGGAGATTCTCAATTATCCACGTCATGATTGTCCCAAAGGTGCTTTTCCAAAAAGCAACTGGACTGTCTTGTTTTTTTCCTTGAAATTTCGGTTCTCATCCAAGTTCAGAAAGTCCAGTTGTCTTTTGAAAAATACCTTTGGGATCGCTTCAATAAGGTTGGGACAAAATCAGTATTTGCAAGTATAAAATGCAAAGAACTAAGTCACAGATAAAGTGGCTTGATTCTAAGCCATACCTAATAGGGAAGGAAAGACTTTGGGGCTACCCTCAGCTGCCTGGGAGGGCTCAAACAGTGCTAAACATTGTAGATCAGATTTCTCCAGCCAGCACATTTCAGGAAAAATCTATGACTGCATGTCTGGAAAGGCCCAATTTGGAGCAGGGAGTTCTCCATAGAAATACCTCATAGATAGCATATCCTATTGTTAGCAATGCAGCTCCAAGTTTCCTGAGTTTACGGCGATTCTTCTGCATCAGGGCGGCTACAAACGTGCACTCATCTTGACCTTCATCTTTTTCTGTCAGTTGGATCTTGAACTGGGGATTGGTCCAAAATGTTTCTGAAATCAGTCAGCAAAAAGGAGATCGTGGTGGTTTATTTTGCAACAACAAGATTCTGGCCCATCACCAGTGCAGGCTACTCATCACACAAGGACAGATAATGTCCTCTTCCTTCCCACTCCCAGGCCTTTTTTATTTGTTCCCATCTAGCTTAATTATATCTGCCATCTTTATTCTGTTTTTTGTTGCTCCATTGTTTCTGTGAAGATATTATCCAGCTTCAATTGAAAGCTGCCTCTTTACGTCAAGGAGTTGTCTTAAGCCCTTCCAAATGGATGGTCTCCAGCATGTCATTCCATTCTAACAGCAGTCTCATCTCTGATTGGCTGCAGTGCCAAGCATTCCCTCCCTCCAGCTGTTTATGCTGCTAGAGGTTTGTGTTCTCCACTTGTTGGCAATTGCATTTAAAAAAAAAATCCTGCAATTGATCCAGTAAATAGCCCATTTAAGTGAATGAACTATGCTCAACCCTAGACGCTCATGCTCCATTCAACCCTTACCTCTTCCAATAGGCACATTTTTAGTTTCTGTCCAGACTCAGTGAATACATTCCTTGATTATGAGAATAAATTTGGGGAATGCATTATGGCAGTGGAGAGAGGGTAAAAGCAGAGAGAATCCATTGTATCTCAGTGTCCATTCTCCTATAGATCACACAGCATACATTTTAAAACTGCTATGAGCAAGGAAATGTTTGCTGACATAGCTATGAATTTTCTTGAAATTTGCCCCAAAGGAAATCTAGAAATAATTACATAAGCAGTTTCAGTTGGAACTAACTTGCAGGATACCCCAATAACTGAGCATAAATTTGAGTTTGGTTCTGCACGGCTTAAGTTGCTTATTATATTGATCTGGGTTTTTTTTTTATAAAATTTTGAAATATTCATATACAGTATCAAAGAGTTCTAGATGGCTTACAACAAAAATCTGTTAAAACTATCACCCATCATTTCCAAACAAATAGCTTTGCGGAATTGTGGGATATTAACAAGGGCTTGTTGGGGTGCCAGAGCCTTTCTCTGAAGAATCTGCAAGTGGGATAAAAGAAAAGGTACAGACCTATGAAATTTCGGCACCCCCCAGCAGTGGCACCTCTGACCCAACTGCCTTGGTGAATGGACACCTCCCATTTATGAGCAGAATTGTCTTCAAGGGCATCCGGTGTGAGGTTACAGATCTCCACTTTGTCAAAATGGGACAGAAAATCTTCAAACTTCATCCTATGCATGACAAAAAGAGAAATAATTCTGTGCATTACTTGAATCACATTCAAGCTATTTTTTTATTCAATGATTTAGCTGCAGCTCTTTAGAGTGATTTTAAGTATTTTATGGCAAAATTTTGAGAATTGATTTGGCCCCTACAGATGCACACCTGGATTTCTACCACTAGATGGTAGCAATGACTTACGGATGCGGTGTCTGTTGGCCCTCTCTGGGCTTGTTTGTTTGCCATGTTTGCTTGGTTGTAGCAAACAAGCAAGCTCAGAGAGCACCAAAGACTCCACAATTCTGAGCTACAATAGAAGAGCTTCTCTTCTATTGGTACTTATGGAGGCCTCTATCTCTGATCTGAGTTGGATTTTAGCTGTGCAGGTTCAGTTAAAGTGACTAAGGCCTCAGCTGGGTGGATTACTTGGGAAAATATTAAGGAAGGGGACAGGGCCTGTGAGTAGGAGGACCACGTGTTTATTAGATCCATGCCATTCTCCCCTCCCACCACCTCCCAGAAGGTGACATGTAGTAGTGAATTCATTTTTGAGTGAGAAGGTGGTGTTTTCCAGCTCTTAAAGAGGCAGGGACATGATGTGGATCTCCTCTTTGGGGGGGGGGGCTAGTTCAAGTCTGTCAAGCATGCAAGGTAATTCAAGAAGGAGCCCAGATGACATAATTCTACTTTATTCCAAGATTACATTAACCGAATCTTTCAAGTGTGAAAGTACATCTCTCTCCCTTGTCACCTTTACAGTCCCAGAAACTAGGAAGGGACCCTTATGGAATGTTTGCCGTGCCTGCATTCCTTCTTCAGGCTAAGCTGCCTCTTATCTGACTATTGCCCTACCTAAGGTCGTTCCCACATACCATTACAAAATCACTGTTCGGGGAGGTGAGATATATAAGTCTAATCCCTCAGAATTCGAGTGACCCAGAAGTTGTTCTTCTGTGAGGCTGACAAACTCAGAAACAAGAACCATATGAATTTCTGGAAATATTCTTTACTAATAGGGCAATGCAACTTTTCTCTGCCAGAAAAATTATCTTATCTATATATATAAAAGCCATGTACCACTCACTCATCATCTCCAGAACTGTAAAGCCTACAAACTTGAAATTTGGCACGTATGTTCCTCTTGGCTGCTAGGTGCTCGCTAAGAAATGATTTTTTTAAATGACCATCAGATCATTAGTATTTCATTAGTATTTCTTATACATTAATTAACATGCTCTGATGCTAAGGAGTTCTACTCCCCCTCCACCCTTGAAAAGAACTCTGTTCCAATTGCCAGTTGCCTCACATTCCGTTACCTCGGTTCAAACTGGCAGATGTTCCACTCCTTCACTCAGGAGTGGTCTGGGGCTCCTTACAGTACTAAACATCAGTACCTCACCAAAATGTCTACGCCTGCAACCTATGGAACTGCTTCCAAACTCAAGGCGGCGGGAGAGATATTCCCTTATGAGTTTCAATCACCCACCACCACTGAGCCAATGGATTGTGAACCTGCATAGTGTCCTAGCCCCAACTCACTTCTTACACTGACCTCCTCAGTTCAGATGAATCTGTTCCTTCTACTGTAACACCACTTAAGTTACACCTCTACCTCAAGGTTGGTGCTCCAATCATGCTGTTACGCAATCTAAGCCGTCCGAAACTGTGCAATGGCACCAGTTTCAGGTGAAAACACGTAATCAAAGCCATGATTTTCACAGGTGTCAATCAGGGAAAAACTGTTTTCATCCCTCAAATTCTTCTGATCCCATCAGACTACCACTTCGAATTCAAACGTCTACAATTTCCCGTTAAGGTGTGCTACGCTATCATCATCAATAAGGCATAGGGACAGACTTTGAAAGTGGCTGGTGTGCATCTGAGGAGTGACTGTTTCTCCCATGGACTGTTTCTCCCATGGCCAGTTGTATGTGGTGTGCTCCAGAGTCAGTTCACCTGACAGCCTCCAGCCAGACAGCAAAACCAGGAATGTTGTTTATAGGGAGGCTCTGAGCAATTAATCTGAGGGAGGAATTGAAAGTCTATGCTATGCAAGCTATTAGCATGGCTACGTAGACCAAAAAGCCAGGGGTGGGATTAAAGGGCTTAAGCCCATCTATTTTATTGCTGTTAGACTTATCAAAATATCTTAATCTGTAACAGAAATTTAGCTTACTGTCTCTAACGAAATAATACAGTGTCTTTTTAAACTACTCATTAATTTTCAAGCTTTAAGTGTCAATTTATCAAGCCCGATTGTAACTACTCATTAATTTTCAAGCTTTATCAAGGCCGATCACATAGTTTCATAGCGAAGCACGAGTATCCAGCTAGTATATAATAAGGGAAACTGGATTGGAAGAAGATGAACATGATTTTAAAACTGGAGGAAGAGACTTCATTATACTGATGAGGCTATCCTGATAGCTGAAAATGCAAAGAATCTGCAGGCTTTACTAATAAAAGTCAAGGAGCACAGTGAAAAAAAGTGGGATCAAAATTAAATGTTAAAAAAGCCAAAATAATGGCAACCAACCAGTGATATCTTCTGCTTTTTAGGATCAATAGTCAACAGTAAAGAAAACAGCAGTCAAGAAAGAGGTCAGAGACGAGCATAGTAGCCATGAAAAGATACTCAGATGCTGTGATGTGTCTTTACCCTCAAATATCACAATCAAGAAGGCATGGTATTCCCTGTGAAATTTGGACTTTGAAGAAATGGCTCAGGAAGAAAGTGGATGCTTTTGAATTTGGATGTTAGGGAAGGCTCCTGAGAATACAAACCAATGGATTATCAAAGAAATCAACCTGGAGTTCTCACTTGAGGCCCAAATAACCAAGCTCAAATTGTCCTACTTCAGACTCAGATGCAAAGACCTAGCACTCTGGAGAAAGCTGGGAAAAGTGGACCACCAGCCCTAAGGTGGATGGGCTCAGTTACAGTGGTGATGAATACATCACTGAAAGACCTGAAAGATCAGATTAGGGACATGCTCTCATGGAGAAAATTTATCTATGTGATTGCTAAAGTTGAAATTACTTGATGGCCCATAATGAATGAATGAATGAATCAATCAATCAATAATGCAATAAGAATCAACCAACCTGATCCCTGTATCCCAGGAGATGATGCTTGGGGTTCCCCACTACTGTGAAGTAACAAGAACCAATGTTTGTGTGGCGTTATTTTTCAATCACTGCAATTGTGCTGTAATATTTCAGTGCATATTGGACTAACTTCAGTACTACAGGCTTTCTAAAAGTGTTAAAACTGAACTGTTTTGGAAGATCTATGGATGACTAAGATACCATTGAGTTATTATTTTTATTGGTATTTTGTACTGCATTTGATTTTATGATTTTTACTTTATCATGGATTTTTCAGTCTAGTATTATATATGTTATTAACTCCCCAGAAAGTCCCTTCTGCCTTACTGCACTTCCAACATAGTGAAGCTGAAAATCATCCATTGCTAAACATCCTCTGAAGTGTCCAGTAAAGAAAATATTATATTGAATGAATCACATCTTAATATCATAAGATCCATATTGAATTTCTTTAAAACACTAGCCTATTGATTTTTTTTTAAGTGGAACATTCCATCTCTTTGTTTCAGATTTATTATTTGTGACTAATATCTTACTAATATTCTTTGCCATTTATGTATCATTTGCAATATTCATTTTATCTTCTCTTCCAAACACAATTAGCTTGCTCTTTAATCAATTAATTGTCAGATGTGTAGTTCTTGTTGCATCACATAATGAGGAGGAGGAGGAGAAGAAGGAGGTTGCACTTTTTATATTCTGCTTTTTATAACAAGTTTGCAGCACTTACAACTAAATAAAGTACAGGCATAGGATGAAGAAATAATTAATACTATAATGTACTACTATCAAGAATTACTGTATATCATAATATAAAATATGGAGTTTCTAAAAAACTAAAAGGCCTTTGACATGCAATATCACCAACTACAATTATACACTCAAATTACCAGGTAAGATTTATTTTAAACAACTTCATAGTGGCCCATTTTAAATTTCAAATGATCCAACCCCAAGCCTAATTCTAATTGGAATTTATTTTAAAGAACCAAACCCAGATAAGGAAAGCTGTCAACCATAACCATGGCTATTCAAGAGTATACAAGAGAATCCAGCAATCCTGGCCCTACCTGGAACAAAAGCACAGGCATATGAGCCCTGGCCTAGCAGGTCTTTCAAATAATTGGATATGTCCATTCTAATGGTCCAATGTGTCAACACAACAAATACAATTTGCTATCTAATTTCCATGCTTAGTTTAAGACAGTGACAGCATATCCAGTCATAAACCTTGCTCGCCTAGGCACTTGGAAAGAGATATTAGTATTGCCCAGAGCAGAGGATGAAGGATAAACATAAAAGTTGTTGTCACAGTTGTAATAAGTGAATTGGGAACATGAAATCAGTGAGCCTACCACATGGATTCATATAGAACAGGGGTGTCGAACTCAAGGCCCACGGGCTGGATCCAGCCAATGGGTACTTAGATCTGGCCTGCGGGGCTGCCCTGGAAACAGGAAAGGATCAGCCCGCAGTGCTTCTGCCAGCAAAAACAGAGCCCGGGAGGGCCACGTGTGGTCCTCCTGGGCCCCATTTTCGGCCGTGACAGCCTCCTGCAGCCTTCTGCCAGTGAAAACAGAGCTCAGGGGGGCAGAAAGGGAAAGAGGAAAGACAAAGAAAAAGATGGGAAGAGAGCAAGGAAGGAAAAAGAAGGAAAGAGGGGAAGGAAG
>JANHJO010004058.1:249480-266896 GCA_032468235.1 Pseudoxyrhopus heterurus | reverse complement strand
AAGACTTGTGGACTTCAACACCCAGAATTCTGGGAGTTGAAGTCCACAACTCTTAAGAGTGGCCAACGTTGGAGACTCCTGCACAATGGCATCACTGTAATGCATATTTAGGAAAGGGACACTCTCTCCTCTTCCCACACCCCCGACTTGAGAGATAACCACTACTCCCTTTGTCAAGACAGAGAAGCAACCAAGGCAACCAGTCCCATTTTCCTTCCAGTTTACAGGTCATCTCAGTGACAAATCCAGCCCCAAATCCTCTAGAAGCCTGCAACCATCACTTCTTGGAATTTATTTAGAGACAACTCTTTCATAATCTTGTGCTTTGCCCTGTCCCCTCCCCTTTCTTTCTTTCTTCTGCAGAGAAATTCACTTGACTTTCCCAAGGGTGTCCTTTACAAGCACATACAACCTTCAAGAACTCCTTGTGAAACATGGGTTACCTGATCTGCTTGGAAAAGAAGCCAATCTCAGACTGCTAAGCAGTAGTAATGTGACCATTGGAAAGGTATGCTGTCATTGACTTTTGCTCTTTGTAAGCATATGTAAATCTATCAGTTGGACCATGTATTCAGTATCCAAGGATGGATAATATACAGATCAGGGATGGGGAATCATGGCTCTTTTATGACTTGTAGACTTCAAATCCTAGAATTCCTAAACCAGCGATGGATGGATGGATATAATGGTAGATAGATAGATAGATAGATAGATAGATAGATAGATAGATAGATAGATAGATAGATAGAAGTACAAACTATATAAGCCTTCTACAAACATTATATGACTTTTTTAAAATCCAAATTTCTAAATCTCTTTATTAGCACTTTTAAAATATCTTTTCATTTATTGGGCTTTTTTCATTTATAATCTTAACATTATGGCCTACTGACTCAGATTTACTATCCTTGTTTTTGCTTGCAGATCATAAATCAGCAATTTTTTGAGCTCAGCCCCAGCGAAGATCAAGTGGAAGCTCACACAGAAGAACATGCCAGCGAGACACTTAAAATAACATTGAACAAGCCATTTCAGTTTGCAGTGTATGAAAAAGAATCGGCTACATTGATTTACTTTGGCCAAATAATAAATCCCCTAAAAGAAACATAAATTCTGGATGGGGGGGAAAGAGTTTTCTGTAATCCTTTAATCTTTTTCCTGCAGTACTTAGTTTTTATGATGTTTTTTTTATCTTGCTTTGAAAACTAATGCATCTTTCAAAAATAAACTTGACAAATTTATAAAATTTCAATAGAATTTTATAAAAAAATAGTTTACATTGTGATTAATAAAGTGCTCACAATTCTTAAGACTATTGTAAGATAAAGTAGATCATTTTCCATTTACTGAGAGATTCCAATGTGTGTTGGGTTTAAGCCAAACATATACATTTTAACCCATGGTTTATGGTTTAGCAAACCCAACTATTCTGGCTTATTCAACAGTGTATGTAGATCTAATATTCCCTGTGAAAGAGCTCTGCCACTCAAAAATATGGGAAATAATATATCCAGAACAGAGAACTTAGTACCCTGTTTCTACGTTCAATTTAAAGATATTTAGCCATGTCTGTTTAATTGTTGCACAACTAACTTTAGCTAAATTGGGATGTTACAATTAAACTTTATTCATGTTACTCTATCAAAGCTGCACACGCAGGTCATGTTTGGATGATATGATTGAGAATTCCCCAGCGAACTCACTTAAATTTTGGGGCTAATAGTATATGACCTAATCTTGGTCAGTAATCCTTCTGCTTGCATTTTCTAGGCCTTTCCATGCTTGGGTCGTGGGACTGGGTTTAACAATTTGCAGGAAACACTGAAAAAAAAGGGGGGTGTTTGGGTGCACTTCTTGCTCATAATAACATTCCAGTTCCAGCTTTGAATCGACAGTGGGAAACAGTTCAGGACTGCTGGATCCACTATCCAGAGCAGGGTGCCGAGCACAAGCATTTACAACTAAAGTGTTTATACATTTTATATACTTGTCTATACATTTACTCTGAGTGCCAGAGCTTTCACACCAAAATTCATGTTTGCTTCACAGTCTGTCCCTCCTTTTCACATTGGCATTAGAATTCATAGGCCCATTTGCATTCCTTTGAAACAGGATTGAAACTGGATATTAAACATCTTAATGGAGAATCTTTTTTCCCCCTTTATGGGGAATCAGGAAAACGTAATTTGTTTGATGTGCATGCTAGTAGTAGGCAGAAACGAAACTAATTTAAGGCAAGGCTACCACCTTTGCAATCCAGCGCTCTGATTGGAAGATTTTAATATCAACTAATAGCGTAAGAACCACTGTGATTCTAGGATACTTTATCTCTGAAGTCATAACAATGTACATTTCTTCAAATACAGAACTTCTTCCTGTCAGGACTCACCAATGTTTTCAAATTAGGTACTGGCCACATCCTGGCAGCCAGGAACCACAATTTAGCCTCCCAACCTTCCAGGGATCATGCTGTGTTATAATTACCTCACGGAGGGGGGAAAAAATCTGTTTCAGAGTTTCAATAATGGAAATAGGGATTTTAATGGAAATAGAATTTCCAGGTCCCTGAGAAGTAAAGAGTTTCCCATAACCACTCTAAAATGCCTACTAAGGCTATAAAAACCACTCTTTAATTAGCTTTGAATTCTGAGATTTTTGAGATAATACAATAAACCTCTATTAAATAAACTCTATCAATAAACTACAACTCTATCATTCACTTATTGTATAGCAACAAAAGAAAAGTAGCAGGTAGTCTGAAAACACCTTCAAAGAAAAGTCACTCGGGGAAACATTTGATTTTCTTCAAAGTGTTAGGGAAACATTTTGACTTGGAATAAAAGATGCCAACCATTGAGGAAAAAGTTCAAAATTGTTTTCTTTTTAGAAAACCAAGAATAGTTCTTTATAAACTCAAAATAATATGATACAAACAATCCTTAGATGTCACGACATTGCTGCTCTTACATCTTTATCACAAAATAAAACATAAAAACAGGAACATACTTAACACCACTGTTTATTCTAACAAAATTTACAAAAAGACAAAATCCTTTTTGTTCATTGTAATCATCTTAAATTCACTTTTTCTGCATGATAATAATTTACAATAAAAATAAAAATATTTCCATAATCCTATGGCAGAATACGTAGAAATATATAAACTGCCTTCCATATAACGGAAAACCAAAATAAACGTTCTCCCCTGTATGTTTTTTTTATTATTTTCGTGAAATGAGTTTTTCTATTTTGAGACACATTTAAATTTGCTGCTGCAGCTGCATTAGGAAGCACTTTTTTTTTTTTTTTTGCTAAACAGTATTTGGCAAAGGAAAGTAAAAATAAAAAATAAAACTTTTATTTTTATTTTTTGGAAGCTAGGTCTCTTCATTAAAAAGCTGGAGATTATGTTATGTTTGTTCGGCGCCCATCTGATCTTTAGCAGCTTGAACAAGCTCCGAAAGAGCAGAAAAACTTTTAATGCTGCTCAGCTGCACCCCCATCTTCTCCATCTGAAACAAAATATTAGATTTACTAATTATGGCTTTGTAAGCAACACCAGAAATATTTCAAACATCATATAATAATAAGATCTACAATATGAGCATTGAATTTCAAAAAGCTACAGCCCCCTCCAAAATACCTCCCATCAACCATATTGGGACATAAACTGGAGTAACAGTGAATGATCGGCCAAAAGATACCCAAAGCAAGAGAGAATGACTGGCCAAAAGATTTGAACAGAGGTTTGTGTGGCCAAACTCTAACACATGAACAGCTGTATTTATGGGGGGGAAACCGACAACCCTTAACTGTTTTTGGCATCTAAGTTACCTGCGTTCCAAAATGTTCCACATCTAGAGCTAACTGCAGGCGGATTTTGTTATCATCGCTCATGCCTCCAGAAGGGGAAGGATTATTTGCAGTTACAGTTTTTCTGGCTTGTTTTAGCCTTTTCAAGCTCTCTTCCATTTTCTTTACAGAATTTAGAATATCTGATACTGTATCCAAGTACCTACATGAAGAGGGATTAATGGATTAGATTATGAGCACTTGAGGACAGAACTTCATTTTTTTGAGAGAGGGGGAAGAGTGTATATTGTGTATATAGTAGTTATACTGTGCCTATAGGATGGAGCAGAATATGCAGTGCATTCAGAAGGTATTCAGACCCCCCTTCCCTTATGTTATGCTTGCAGCCTGATTCTACAGTTGTTGAAATTCAATTTTTTTGATATATAGTAATAAGTTGTTGTTGAAATTCAAGCTTTTTGATATATAGTAATAAGTTGTGAATATAAATGATCTCTGAATTTTCAACAACTTCCTGTAGAGTTAGTCTGGCAACGTTCTACTTAAAGTGTCACTTACTTCTGTGTGCTCGTATTGAGGGCTCCTTCCAGCCATTGCTCAATCACAGCTGGCTTTAATGTATCTTTGTAATCATTCTTCAGTTGATGGAAAGGTTTAATGGCACTGTCAACATAGGGCAATGCCTTGGTTGGCACTTCCTGGTTATTGATGTATGAGATGTGAGAAAAAAACAAAAAACAAACAAGATAAAACCTTATTAAGCGTCTAAAGCAAACCTTAACATGACCATTTAGAAAGATGAATGGTTAATTGCTCATGCACAGCAGTCTTAGAATCATTCAGGAGCAACAGATAAACATTCCAATGAATAATCCGTGATAATATTTAAGGCAATTCTGGTTTCTAGAGAAAAATGGCAAAGCATGCCTCCCCTACATGGTCTTTAAAGCAAACATATTTTTCCAATCATAGTTATCAAAATTTGTATCAGATTTAATACATGTAGAGCCAAACAGAAATTTGATAGCTGACAAAGAAATGAAATGCCTAGTCAAAGGATTTAACCCTGAGCGATCAGCTGTACTATCAAAACCTTAACAGTTTCAATAGCAGCAAATTGGAATTAAGCCAAGTACTGTATGGCAGAGTTTGAGCCATGCACATTAATGGCAATGCTGGATTTGCCATTAATGTGGGTGCAGTGAGAAATAGGAGACCTCTGATGTTGGGTCTCTCTACTTACTTCTGAAACAGTCCTTGTTAGCTAATAACCACTTATTTGGAAAAGAGATGCATACTGATGGAAGCAATGGCATTGATGGCACTGCCAGATTCTGCTTTAGAAATGCAATAGAGCCAAGAGGAACCAGAAGGACATTTTAGTTTGTACATCCCTATATCTTTCCTAGGTCAATATGGAGTTAGAAAAATAGAAAATATAGAAATAGAAAAACATGGAAATGGATAATGGGGAGCATCTAAATATGATACGACTACCTAGAGCTTCTCTTTTAATAGCCTTTGAGAGACTGACTCTTGTAGAGTACAGGCAGCTTTGCAGACTTAAAGGTTATTTTATATTAACATTTATATATTTACACACACACACACACATCCCAGCTTAAATGACCCCATTATAATAGTTATTATAATGGCTATTTATAGTGTCTATACATATATAAACATATATTTTCAAATGGGAAAAAAATACCTTGTTAGTTCTTCTATACAGTCTTGGGATTTCCAGGGCACTTTTCAAGCAGCTAAAGCAGGAATCATTTAAGTCCTGAATAATCTTACTGTTTAAAGTTGGCCAGGAACCTAGTAAAGAATTATTTGAGTCTTCTAGTGCTCCTATTGGAGAAATATATATATTTATACATTGTAAAATCAAAACACCACAAGCTAGTCTTTGGTATATGGTATTTTACAACTCCTCTGAAGTACAGTTAAAAACAAATACAAAAAGAGCTGAATTGTACTACTTAGCATTATATACCGTACTATGATACAAGTGTTTCAATATTATGTTTCATAGAGATATAAAAGAGCAGGTTTTAAAACACTGTCCGCTCTCTTAACTGTACTTGGCAAGTATCCAAGTGAATCAGAAATCTCCAAACCTCCTTCACTCACCTCCATTCATTCCCTCTTTCATTTCATTTTAGAATCAAGTCATTTACAAGTGTAATTGATCTGCAAACACTAGCAGAGAAATGTGCTTAAGAACCAGTCATGCTTTTTACCCCAAAGATACAGGGAAGAAAAAGAAGACTAAGCAAGACTGTAAGGAATCACCTTCAAATCCATTCCCTCAAACACTGAGAAATTACTTTAATTTCAATTTTCCTCATTCAATTTAACATTTTCTGTCTTTGCAAACACATTGTCTGATAAAATATATTTATCAAAAGTTGAATACATTGAGAGAAAGAGATACACAAATCTTTTACCTGAGATACAAGCTATAGTCTTGAAGCCAATCATGTCAAGTTTTGGTTTGATCATTTCCAAAAGTTCAGGAAGCTGAATGAAAAACATGCAAGGTGTTATGAGTACATAACCTTCAGATATCTGACACACTGATGCAGAAAAGTTCTTGTGTACAAGACTGTAATGTTTCTGCAATTCTCTTTGCTGAAACACACACCCCAAATAAAGAAGGCATCAGCGATATTTTACAACAGATTCTGTATTCAGTACCGGTGCATGACCCATGCCACCATAAACAGGTGTACTGACATAATAATAACGACCAACTATGGAACCAACTATGGAAAAAGAATAAAAATAACACTTTAAACAATTTGATTTGAACCCCTAGAACAGGGGTGTGAAACTCAAGCCCCACAGACCAGATTCGGCCCACAGGGCGCTTAGATGTTGCCCACGGGACTGCCCTGGAAACAGCGAAGGATTGGCCTGCGGTGCCTCTGCCGGTGAAAACGGAGCTCGGAAGGGCCCTCCTGAGGTCTGTTTTCACTGGCACAGCCCTCGGGCCACCACAGGTGGCTCCAACACAAGTGATGTCGAGGTAGCCAGGCCTACCCTGACCATGTCCACCCCCCGCCCCCGAAGTCAAACACAACTCTGATGCAGCCCTCAATGAAATCGAGTTTGACACCCTGTCCTAGAAAGTTCTGCTTCAAAGCCGCATGTTAACGGTTTAATTTTTTTGAACTGAAAGGACTAAAGGAGTGAATGCATCACTCGTACTACATTTACCTCAATGATAAGAAACCAAGATAAAAGTTGATAACCAAAGCAGCAGCCACAAATGGTAAAGAGTAATTTTCTTCAGGACACATCATATTCATGTGTCAGAGAGAGTCATGTAAATCAGTAATATCTACAAACCCATTCTTGAAGTCGATCCAAATCTGCAGCAACCAACACAAGCTGAGTGGTGGATATAGAAGGCAAGGGCTGAGCATCTGGATAAGACTCATTTACTTGATCTTCAACAGAGTTCAGTGGGGATTCCTTGCTTGCCAATGTTTTTTTATGGTCTTTCACAGTTTCATTAGAGACAGGCCTGAGCAGAAGCTATTCCGTTTACAAAAAGAGTGACAAAGAGTAATATTAGAGACAAACCCATGAACTTTCATCTTAGCTTGTCAAAACTTTGTGTTATTTGTTAAAGGTAGATGCTAATCTTGTACCAGTTTAATTTTTTTTTTAATATTCCTAGCATAAGATTCTCAGCATGAAAAGTTGGCTGGGTGACTGGGCCTGTCACTCTCTCTATCTCAGTCCAAACTACTTCACAGGTTTGTTGTTGCAAACGAAATAGGAAGAAGGAATATTGTATATGTTTGCTGCCTGGAGTTTACTTATGAATTGATAAATTGTGAGATAAAATGAATCAATTAATTAAGCAAACCAGTTTTTCTCACCTCATTAATGAAGACTGAGTAGCGGGCCAGAATCTGCAGTGAAAGTTTCCACAATCGATCAGTTAGCAATGGCAGAAAAATCTGAGCTGACCAGCACTTCTGTAAGCTAGCCCATGTCACGTGCGTTGCCAAAAGGCAATAGGAACTTCCAGCTGCCAAGAAAGAATAGGGTTAGTTCAGTTATGATCAATGTTACATTTAAAACATCATCCGACTAACTTTGCTTTTATTTTCTAACCTCCAGGCTTCACACCTGGCACAGTGTCTCCTCCAGAGGAAACCCTGCAAGCGTAGTTTTACAGCATTTCCTCAGAAATTGCTTATGGGATGTCCCTTTGGTGTAAAATCTGTTCATCTTTCTTGAAAGTCAGAAGTTTCTCTCTCCAGCCAGTTGCAAGGGTGAAGGCTCATTTATTTAGTTCCCTCCCCCTCAAATCTCAATTATAGCGACTAGCTATCTTTTGACTAACTTTGCACTTGCAAATAAAAGATAAGCACAATTTGCAGAGATTATATAGCAGAAGAGACTGAAAAGTGGGGAAACTGTTGCTTCCTTAAGAACCAGCTTATTCTACAAAAAAACATTATCCAACATTATAAAGTGATGGACGCAGATAGTAAACTATAAAGTAGAAGCCAGGGGCACAATTTATCTTTTGTTTCATCAGTGCTACCCATAAATAGTTCTCTATTTAGTGGGAAACATTACTACTCAACTCTGCCTTCAGTCAAATATTAGTAATAAAACAATGCTACTTCAACATTTAGACATATATTTCACTTTTTTGGTTCAATTCATTTGGTTTTGTTCTAAGCAAATATTACATGGGTCATGATAATGTGAGCTTATCATTATCACAAAATTTCTGGTCAAGAGAGAAGCACTTTTTATATGAAGATTTTTTAAAAATCCCAGCAATGGAAAATAAGTATTTTTCTTATGTTATCTAAATATAAAGGCATGAGGCATGCATGTCTCCCATTGCCCGGTTAGATCTCATAGAGTCGGTCTCCTGCGAGTCCCGTCAGCTAAACGATGTCGGCTGGTGGACCCGCGAGGGAGAGCCTTCTCTGTAATGGCTCCAACTATCTGGAACCAAGTTCCCCCAGAGATTAGGACCATCCCCAGCCTGGTGATCTTCCGAAAGGCATTGAAAACCTGGCTGTGCCGGCAAGCTTGGGGATGATATGGAGGATGACAATGTTACTAGACATTTTTAGATTGCTTTTAAGTTTATATTATATTATATTGTTATATTGTTTTTATGTTATTTATTGTTGTGAGCCGCCCAGAGTCCTGTGGGAGCGGGCGGCATACAAATTGAACTAATAAATAAATAAATAAATAAATAAAATGTTAAATAAAGAGAAAAGCTTTACCTGGAGCGTCTTCTAAGCCATCAGAAAGAGCTGCTTCTAAAGTGCCTGCAATTTCTCTAAATCTAAAAGAACCATAAAATATCTTTTGTGAAACCTCGGTGAAAGTAAGGTTAGCAATTAACATCTGGCAATTTAGTGATGCAAGCTATCAATCTACTTTTCCAGATGTTTTAACCTTAAGAAATCTTAGCACCTTTATCATAGAAATGGTCAACTCATGGTGGTTTTCCTTAATATATATATACGCTATGATGCATTTATTTATCTCTCTTTCGAAATAAAATATGAAACAATTAAAAACCAATAAAAAACTAAAATCACGATTAACCTAAATAAATGAACTGGACAAGAGATTCTTTTGACCGGATTCCTCACAGAATCTATCACCCAAAAGCACTCATGCCTATTATTAAATGAATCCTGTCATCAGAAAAGATTAGGAGATGCATGACGCATCTGTATGATAAGAGAAAAGAGATCCAGATGAGTGGATAAATATGCATGCAACATAGCTCTTGATTATACATCTGGATTGCTAGACAATTTTGGAAGGAAAGTCTGACAGATGGAAAGGCTGGACTCAGATAGCAGGAGAAAAAGATTTATAGAAAAGGAGGAGTGGGGATTTCTGAACTTCTGAGGCCTCTTCATAAGCTACAGCACAAATTTTTCTAACCTCTCATTTTCATTGTAATTTTTAATCCAACAACTGAGATTTTGTAATCTGGGACCAAATTCAGTATTATTTCAGAGTAGCTAAATTACAATTAGAAATCTTGGAAGAAAGGAGGACAGCTGCTTCTCAATTATGCCTACAATCCCCTATTCTCTTAAAGATACTCTACACAATGGCAGGAAAAAAAAATCACAGCATAGAAACTCTTTCTAATGATCTATAGTTAGGTCTTTTGGCCAAAACATCTTCCGTTTTCCACTGATTTGCAATGGACACTGGCACAAACTTCTGTAAATAGATCTAGGAGATAGAAACCAATAGTTCTTTCCAATACCTTGAACACTTTTGTTTAAAAAGAATGATAATCTTTTAAGAGGGCATTTTCAATCAGGCTTGTTTTGGAAAATAACTTAGGTGCTGGCAGTGTGTAAAATCTTATTTTTGTTTAATTGAACTCATGGTGATTTCCACCAATTTTTCTGGAGGAATGCCATAGATTGCAAAACTAAAATCACACAGAAGTGAAGAGTTTCAATAAAATTAATCAAGAGGTTTTATTACACTTGCAGCATTGCAGTTTAGACTGAATAGTTTTTCCCCCCATGCTATAGCTTCAACCGAGTTGTCACAGACTACAAAAATCCTAGGCATCTAATTTTTAATTATTCAAACTGATTAATAAAGATTGCATAAACATGGTTAGAAACAAGAGTTCTAAAGTAAGAGGCATTTATATATTCAGATGACAGATGTTCCAGAAGGCCTACTTTTAGAAGAGTAGTTTCCCCTTACATTTGGGGGGAGGGGGAGAAAAGGGAGAAGCTCATTTTTAATACATCTTTTCACTTGCATCTTTTAAAATGTTTTTTATATCATCTAAGCATAAAACCAAGACACTGACCTTATTTGAAAATAAACTGGCAAATTCCACTTATCATTAAAGCTCTGGTAGGAAGGATGTAACCTCAATCTTTTTACGCTGGCTTGTGAACCACATTGCCGTTCAAACTTCCTTACAAAATCCATACTTATGTTGTATTTCTGAAGACAAAAAGCATGCATTAAGTTGTGTGTCAAATTTCTTTACAGGAGAACTGGCATCATTTACTTCTCTATCCAATCACTTTATCTCATTTTGAAAATGATGAAACTAAAAACAATGTCCTATTAGCAATGGAGATGTTTACATGAAGAGAGAATAATATATTAATTATTTTCATTACATTTACATAAAACTACACTGAATCAGAATGTTAAAAGTCTCCTATGGTTTGTCTACCATGTCCAAGATTTAGTTCTTATTACAAAGTATGAACATTTTTTTTACAATAGTATTCATCTATATAAACGAAGAACATAAGTTAGTTGCAATTGAACAAACTATGTTAAATATATAGTAGTTAAGTCTAACAGTCTGTATCCCTTGGTTCATCATTGCAAACTGTGGTGAATATATAAATTTAAAATTACCTCATGAAATAAATCTGGGTTTCCAGGATTAAACAGAGACGGCAATTTAATTTCTAAACCACGAACAATTTCTGGCCATACAGAATTTACCAAGAAATCATATCCAGGAACCGTATTCCCTCTTTCACTGCAAGATTAAATCAATATTCCTGCTATAAATAGCTCTAATAAAAAAATTCAGAATTTACAAAGAGTATTGCATATGTTGCAAGATATTTTTAGAAACAGATTTCTTCAACACTGTGCTTTTCCAGCAATTATAAGATGCATTGGATTCTAACACTAGAATATTTGTGACTTTTTTTCTTTTTCTTTTTTTACAAATTATAACTTTGCAAAGAGGTGGCATTTGAGCATAGGGACCATTGGAACTATCTGAGTATAATAGGCAGACATTTTATACCACATATTAATATATGGCGCAGTGGCAACTTGGTTATATTGTAGTCCACACTGTTTTATTGCAAATGTAAAGGAACATTACTAAGTTATTTTTCTGAAATTTGTTTCAGATGCACAAAGAAGAAAGCATGCCAATACATTTCTGGAACCTGAATAAAAACTATTATGAGCAATATCACCGCAAATTGAAGCCAAAGAATGCTTCCAGATAGGCAGTTCTTAATGTTATCCTTTCACACTCTGCCAATGAAAATCAAATGTGGGACTGCAGTTGAGATACTGCAATGCCAGTGGCATTGTGCTTTGTGAGTGTGCTCATATCCAGAGGCTTTCTGCATGCTCTCCTCCTGTAACATTTTTTATCTGAGTCCAACTTAATTTGTAGAATTGAGCTGTGAAGATTGGGATGAGAACAGGTGGATGAGAACAGTGATCCTTTCAAACAAGCACTGCTTTTAATGTTAAATGTTCATGTTATTAAGACCTCCAGCACTTTATGTGTGAATGCAGGACACATCTCAACAGATGCATGGCTTCTCCAGTTACATTTAGAGTGGCCTTAAGAATGTAGAGAATGATACAAGAACTTTTTCTTCATCCCAGAGTTCCAATTTCTAAAGATGTGTAGCATCAAATAATATATTTAAATACATTATATAGTTGCCAGTAGCCTCTAAGTAATCAAAAGAAAATAAACCCTATGTGATTCTAGCTTATCACCCAATAAATATTAACAATTTTAAAATGAACATAAAAGACTAAACTGTTGGATGTATTAAGAAATTTACCGTAAGTATTAGCAAAATATAAAATCATATGAAGAACATTACGCCAAATAATTTGAAATGTATTTCTGCAGTCCACTTAGGTAAATTTTAAACATCAATAATTATGACTGCTGCATTAACAATCACAATTAATAATTATAATTAATAATTACAGTTAGAGAGCCAGTTTGATCTAGTGGTTAAGGCACAGGCTAGAAAGTGGGAGACTGTGAGTTCAAGTCCCGCCTTAGCCATGGAAGCCAACTGGGTGACTTTGGGCCAGACACTCTTCCTCAACTCAACTCACCTCATCTTATTGTTGTGGAAAAATGGGAGAAGGAAGTTGGATATATTTACCGCCTTAGTTATTAGGAAAAATAATAAAGGTGGGTAAATAAATAAATATTAAACATTCTGTTACCCGATGAATTTATGAAGCTAGAATTCATTTTATTCCACTATGAATTAAGAATGTATTCTATTAGACTGCAATAAACATATAGCTGAATTAGAAATTTATTGTATATCAGAGCTGTTACTGTTATTGTATAAGCAAATTTGAAAATAATTTTATAACTGTTAGAACCTGCCTTGAAAACTCAAAGATCATTTTACAAACTGTAGAAAGAAACAAGACTATCTTCCAGCCTATATAGTCTCTAATGTAGCAATCACCCATTTTTCAAAATAAAAATTTAAATTTATGTAATAAATTCAATACACTAGCTTGGATATATCTCTTAAGGAGGTTTTAGCCCTCAGAAACAAACTAGAAAACATGAAACAAGTGGAGTTATAGCTTTTCATGGTCCTACCTAGGAATGCCATAATCACATTCTCTGCCACATTTACATACATAAATATGGCATTGAAATTAAAATAAATACAACAGTAACTATCCAAACCACAATGAAAATATATTAAATTAAAGCCCTACATCTCTCAGCACTATTATTTTTGGGGATAAATTCAGAAAAATTGGTGAGAAAAACTGATTGCAGAATACTTCTTAAAAGTTAGAATCCTATGTGAAAAACTTGAAGGTAGGACAGAAAAAAAATCATTATGCCAAGTAAAGTTAAGAATAAGACTAGATTTTCAAGGTGACATATAACTAATGTGATTTTTTTGCATGATAAATCAAAAATATAAAATATTAGTCATGGTAAAGTAAGTGAGAAAAGAATATTGACATTATTTTTTCTTAGTCATTAAAATGAGCTACATTGCAATAAAATAGTCACCAGGATACAAGATATCTATTTATTACTGAAGATAATGAATACTAAAGATCTCTCTATAGCCATCAGAACTTCTGTTCATATAAAGACTGTTTAGCAGACATTAACAGAAATCTGTTAACAGAATTTAACAACAACAAAAAGAAAGATCTGAATTACCTTGAAATACCTCCTCCTGTTACCTCACGCAAGAGACGGCAATGGAGAGGAACAAACTCCAGCAATTTTGAATACATCGTCTGGAGACCGTTTGGATGAGACTGAACATACTGTTCTACAATCACCTATGAAAAAGCCTCATTGTCAAACCTCAAACTAAAGTTCAGATTTTTTTTAAAAAAAGACACTTTGTCCCCATCCCTATATTCATACAGCATGCTCAATGTATTAATTTCATGGGAGAAGGATAGTGGTTAATTCAGCCTAAAGAATTTATATGCAATTTTTAATACACATCACATAATTAACAGCCTTCTTTTATCACTGGTAACTTCAATGCTATCAAGTAATAATCGTACTGTTTTCTGTTCTAGCTTTTGGAAAATCAGAGTTGGAAGGGCCATTGAGTAGAGTTGAGAGGGCCACTGAGTCCAACTCCCTGCTCAGTGCAGAAATCCAAATTAAAGTATCTCTAACATATATCCACCTCTAATTTATGTCAATCCAGTCTCTGCTCGAATACTTGGAATCCACCCTTTTCCTCCTTTTGAAAAAACAAGAGTCTCAGATATGGATAGCGTCTATTCTTCCATTAGTCCCCTCTAGCATCACTTACCTCATCTATATATGGCTTCACGAGGACTTCGCCAACTAATGCCTCGGCATCCCGCGTTTTGTCTATTGTTGCATAGGTACGTAGGCAATGCCGTATTATGTCGATGTTAGAGGTCTGAAGTCCTTCCAACAGCAATCCTTCTAGAGATTGCTGCAGTGTTGCTGTTATGCCAACTATACGCTACGATTTTCAAAATAGAATGAGGATAATTGTTAGCCGTACTGGAAAAATGAATGAGATTCATTAATATTGTTAATTTATTTAAGTACATATTATTCTCAAGAATAATATAATTAGTATCAGATTAAACAAACTGATTATCTGTCATGGTTTGTTGGCTAACAGTCCATTGAGGCTTAAGTAACAAAGCATTTGTTAGTGTTTAAAGCGTCATGAGACTTTATTGTTACTAATATTGCAAGCAAGAGAATAATATAGCAACAGAAAGGGAAACTAAGATTCCATTTAATTAATATTTACATCTAAATGTTACCATAAATACAAGCAATTACTTGTTAAGAAGCATTTCTTCAGCATTTGAAGCATATACTTATTGCAAGACATTGTATTTAATAATAATAACAATATTCTCCATGAAGGAGAATAACTAATTAATGGATTGCTTTTAATTGATTTAAAGTTAAATGTAAACTGAATAAATACATTTCCTTAACTTTCTCTAGGTGACAGGAGTTTTAACAACCAATATATTTTATATTTTTCAGTTTTGTTTTGATCTCAAATAAACCCCAAATACTGCACATTCATTTGGATGGCATCATGTAACTCAAACCTATTTAAAGCTGATTAGTAAAAATATTCATAATAAAATAGAAAGCAATGTTGCTGAGAAGGTGGGGTTTTGGGGGGGGGGAGGGGGGTTTAAACAAGTCAACATACTTACTGGTTTCAGCTTATCTAAAAGGGGCATTCCTTTGCTCTGTACAGCATGAAATTGCAACTGGTTGAATTCGGTAGCGATCCTCTCTAAAATCTGTCCGGTCAGAAGCGGACTTGAATTGCCACACAGAAAGACATAAATTCAGAATAGAAAACAGCACATAATTTATTTTCCCCATTTCTCTCTTTCCCTGTGTTTAAGAATACATATAAATATGTAGAAGGGGACTTCCTGAAATCTGTTCTGAACTACCAGCACTAAATTTAGCAAGACCAATAGATTCAATAAGGAGGCTCTGCAACTGGGAAGAAATAGCTTTGAATTTTAATGGCTGAAATTACTAGAGGGGAGAACAGACCTAGATCACGCGACTATAGTGGCCCAAGCCATTCCTTTATTCTCCCTTACATAAATAAACGAGCGTCAGCCTTTCATTTACCTAGAGAAATAATTCTTTAAGCAATGAAACTTGGGCCGCTTTCTAGCAACAGGGATCATGTGAATTACACAGTGTACCTGTGGCTGATCATATGCATCTAAATTAGTTTTAGAACAACTTCTTTTTAAACACTAGTTTTCCCTCAAAGAAAGAAGCCTTGTCTTAAAAAAAGCATACACAGCATCATCACACATGGAGAACTCATATAAATTTCAGAAAGACCATAATTTATATATATAGGAATATAAAATCACAAATTATATTAAATAAATTAAATCATTCAATTGTTTGATATGCATACAGCAGTAACTGTAATTCAGGGAAAACATTATAACTATGGCTGCATTTTAAAAACAGTTTTAAGAGATCCGTAGTCTCAGTATTCAATTAGTTTATTCGAGAACAGCCCTGAAAAATAAATATATTATCCCATAATGGTCTTTTGGGAAGCAAAGATATGCTCTTCTAAATGTTTAATGGAATTTACTATTTTATCATATAATTATAATAAGACCAATTATACTTTAATGGGAAACATATCCAAAGAAAAATAAACTGGTGAATGAAAATAAAATTTAATTGTCATACCTGCTTACTTCTAATGATGTTTCTTTTGAATTTTGGGAGTGTAGAATTTTCTCTATCTTCTCAACTGATTTAATAACTTGAATAAGTCTCAAGACACACATCTAATTTTTAAAAAAGAAAAAACTGTTTTTAAGGTTGATTTTGATCTGCCTTTAAGACTAAAATACTCTGCTATATCAATTTTGTCTGATTATTGTCTACTAGACACCAACATTTCTGAACGTAGCAAAAAGTATGTTGAATTGAACTGAAAGAATGAACAAGGATTAAATTGCAAAGCAATATATAAAAGCAGAGTGAATGCATCAATAGGTAGGAGAAAACTGAGGAAGTTGTAATTGGAGGGAATTGATGAGATTTTTAAAGAGAGGAACAAAATCTTAAAGAACAAAAGGGAATGCATAAAGCGGTATTTGTTGGAAGCAAGGGCAGAAAGGCATAGAGAGGTATAGAGTAGGGGTGGCTAACCTTTTCGGCACTGAGTGCCGGAAACCGAAAGAGCAGCTTCCTGACGTGCGCATGTGGGAGTGCCGGAAACCGGAATCTTAGTTTCCCCGCCTGCGTATGCATGCGCGCTGGACACCTGGTCTTCCGGTTTCTAATGCACATGTATGCGCGAAGACCTGATGGCTGGTACGTGCATGCACTCCGGAGAGCTGCTCTTCCAGTTTCCGGTGCTCCTGCACGCATCAAGATGAGCAGGCCAGTGCGCACATGCGTGCTGGAGGAGCTGCTCTTCTGGTTTCTGGCGCTCCTGCACGTGTGAAGACCAGCTGGCCGACGCGCATGTGTGCACTGGAACCCAGAAGAAAACGGGCAACAGCTTGCATGCCCGGAGAGATGTCTCTGTGTGCCACTTCCAGCATGTGTGGCATAGGTTCGGGTATAGAGAATGGAATTGGGGCAAAACAGATGTAGTTCTTATCTCATATCTTTACTTTCTTTGGATAAGTATTTCTTATTCCATTCTTCTACTTTGCCTTGAGTGGTGCAGAGGGTAAGAACGCTGTACTTTGTAATTAAGTATTCAGCTCCCAGCTGCCTGCAATTTAGCAGTTCGAATCCCAC
>JANHJO010004058.1:192237-206406 GCA_032468235.1 Pseudoxyrhopus heterurus | reverse complement strand
ACATTGTAAACCGCTTAGAGAGGGTTGAAAGCCCTGATAGGCAGTATATAAATACAGTGCTATTGCTATTGCTATTGTTCATCATTTGACAAATGAACCAGTTGGAATGTCAAGGCTGAGATTCCGAACACTCAGTTTGTTCTCACATTGTTGCTTATTTCAATGATCGTTCCCTCCCTTTAGGGCCATTACGAAAACATTAGGAGGCAGAAAACACATTAGCACACACGTAATCAATCTTAAGAATCAGATACAAAATTCTATACAGCATTATCATGCCACTTGTTGAAAGAGAGGGTTAAAAAAGAAAGTGAGGTTATGATGAAATGTCAGGGCAACTTGAATCTCAGTATTTTTATTCTTATTTTTGCAGGCAATGTATAAAAATATTCTTTGGGTTATGCTAGTATTTGAATAGGCCTTATATGTGATAAAGGTATACAAATATAGCAGAATGAAAGAGATGCACCAAAGCAAAATTAAAAAACAGTTTTGTTGAAAAATTACAACAAAGAAGGCGGCAGTTCAACTACTCGAAAGAGAAAATGAATCCAGGACCGGGTTCTATAAAGCAAAATATGAAGTTGTCTTGGCAACAAAAGAGAAATGCAGCTAAAAGGTAAAAGGACCCCAATGTTAATATATGGCAAGGTATGTCCTATGGGTCAATCCAAGTGGGGCAAATAGCAAAGGAACAATTGTTGCAAACTCTCTGTCTTGATCCCATGAGGATGTAAGACAGAAAATATTTCAGTTCTGTTCCCTGTTATTTTGGGCATCTCCAGATTCTGCACGACTTCAGCAACAGAATAGTTAATGTCTGGAATACTCTATTCTGACTCCGTTGTTACAGCCTCAAACCCTCACACCTTCAACCTCAAACTGTCCACTGTGGACCTCTCGCCATTCCTACGGGGTCCGTAAAGGGGGCGTGCATAAGCGCACCAGCGTGCCTACCATCCTTGTCCTACTGTTCCCCATTGTTCACTTATATATACTTTCTTTGCTCATGTTTATGTTTATACTTTATATGTTTGACAAATAAATAAACAAATAAATAAATAAACCTATTACAACTATACGACATCACCATAGCACACAAACCAACTAAAGCCCCCCAAAACATCCCAGTAAACCAAAAGATCAAAAGCTCAAAAAGAAAAAAGAAGAGTCATCTACCACCCACAATCTAAGAAATGTAACAGCTGCTATGTAGGACAGGCAGGCAGAAGACTAGCAGAGCACATCCATGATTACCAACTAGCAGTCAGAAGATGTGATGAAAACTCCTTAGTCTCACAACATACGGACATACTCAACTGAAGTTTCAGCTAAGAAATGGTAAGCCTACTAGACCAAGCGAAATCCAAAAATGTGGCATTTAGACAAATCATCCATCAATAGACCTATAGAGATAAATCATACAAATTATACAAAATAAAAAAGTTAAAAAGGAAATGGACTAGAACACATCCTCTCCAGCACCTAGATAAGAAGGGGTGAACACCAGACAAATAATCATAGTGGTCACGGTCTGCTTTCGCTTGTTCCAAAATGCAGGCACAAGTTACAAGCAGCTGTAATCTATTTGAAAATTAGGAAAAACTTCCTAGCAGTAAGAACAGAAAATTGTGGGTTCCCTTTAGAATACAATAACAGACTTGGAAGGAACCTTGGAGGTCTTCTACTCCAATCCCCTGCTCAGGCAGGAAACCCTATACCATTTCAGAAAATCGTTGTCCAATCTTTTCTTAAAAACCTCCAGTGTTGGATCATTCACAACTTCTGGAGGCAAGTTGTTCCACTGATTAATTGTTCTAACTGTCAAGACATTTTTCCTTAGTTCTAGATTGCTTCTCTCCTTGATTAGTTTTCATCTAATTCTTCTTATCCTGTCCTCAGGGTCTTTGGGGAATACCTTGACTCCCTCCTCTTTATGTCAGCCCCTGAGATACTGGAACACTGTATCATGTCACCCCCAATTCTTCTTTTCATTAAACTAGTCATACCAAATTCCAGCAACCGTTCTTGATATGTTTTAGCCTTCAGTCCCCTAATCATCTTTGTTATTCTTCTCTGCACTCTTTCTAGAGTCTCAACATCTTTTTTACATCATGGCAACAAAACTGGATGCAGTATTCCAAGTGTGGCCTATATCAGGCGTTCCTGCTGCCACCCGCATTGCTATTAGTGTTACTAAAGGTCTGAGTCTTCCCACTGCATCACAGTTATAATTAAAATATAGGCATAATAATTATTAGGGATAATAATGAGGGTGCAATCATCTATTTGTTTGAGAGAGATCTGGATTTAACTAAATTGCACTAAGAAACTTATCTAATTTTCAAGTTACTTAAATTTTAAATTAATTATTGTGCTTATCCATTTGTTTTTATTTAATGACTTAAAGTTTGTTAATTAAATTTCAATTGTATGGTCTCTAATACGGCTCAACAATAAATTGTGTGTGGGGGTATATGCGTGTATATATTTCTTACAAAGCAAGAGAAATGCATAGTTGGAAAGTGATAACCAATTTATGTATATGTCAGTATATGCCAGTACATACAGACTTGTGCAACCTTAACAAATGAACTCATAATCCAAAACAAATTAGGTTTGTTTCAAACAAATTAATGTACAAATGTTTGTCCTGGTTTGGCCGAAAGAATATTCAAATAGTCTTTGATTTGCTTTAAAGATACTGAAAAATTAACACATTAAAAATACTGAAGAACATCTTTAATTTTACAATAACAGAGCACTATTAAACATTCTAATCAAATATACCAATAAAATAATTAAACTTCTAATACTAAAAGTAAGACATACATAAAATATATAAGAATGAGTTTGAGAGATCCATAAAAGGTCTGAATTGTTCCTAGTCAGTATATAAAAGTGGAGCAGTAATAGATGAACCTATTTCTTAGGTTTGTTTCCTAGCATACTTCGAAAAGACTTAATTAATTAATATAAGTAATTACATCAGTCAAGTCTGATATAGAAGTCTGCATGCCCCTTTATATGAATGGAGATATACCTCCATATCTAGTACCAATATGTTTTAGGTCAGGGGTGTCAAACTCAATTTCATTGAGGGCTGCATCAGGGTTGGGTTTGACCTTGGGGGGATGGGGTGGAGGTGGCCAGGGTGGGCATGGCCAGCTCAACATCACTCGTGTTGGGGTGCCTATGGTGGCCCAAGCGCTCTGCCAGCAAAAACGGGTTCTGGAACTCCATTTTCAGCTGCGATGCCTCTTGCAACCCTCTGCCAGTAAAAACGGAGTGCAGGAGGGCCGCCCATGGCTCTCTCAAGCTACGTTTTTGCTGGCAGAGGCACCTCGGGCCAGTCCTTGCTATTTCCAGGGCAGCCCCGTGGGCCACATCTAAGCACCCTGAGGGCCAGATCCAGCCCCTGGGCCTTGAGTTTGACACCCCTGTTTTAGCTTGTTCCTACCTCCCCTCCCCCACTCATGACTGTATATAGCAAGATCAGATCTTATTTCAGCCTATAATGGCTAGAGACAACATATGTTGTTGTCATTATTAACATGGTTGGTTACACAGTAAGTCAGACGTTTAGACTGGATTTGACATTTTTATCCACCTATTGAGTCCTTGCCAAGGACCTGGGATAGTAAGATGTTGTTGTTTAATGGTGTTAAAGGTACTGTTGCAGCATGCAAGCTGTTCCAAGTAAAACTGCCTTTTCAATTGACTGATGGTGATTTTGTCAGTGACACTAGCACTGTGTTTCCAAAGTACAGACCACTATATGATATAATCATTGCCATTCTGGAATATATTGCTACTGGTAGGTATAATCATTTTCCCAAATGGTGGCAAGGTCTCAGCTTCTGTGGTCACTTCCAGATCTCAGCTTCCCTCTTTGCAATCTTTTTGTTGTTGCTTTAAAATATGCTCTGCGCTCTCTTTGTCATGATGGTAAATTAGTGACACTCCTATCACTACGAAAGTAGCTCGAAGACCCTAAATCATAGCTGAGTGCAGCATATCTGCTTATAGATGCTTTCCCCCCCGAGGAAGTGGAGGTGACAGGATGGTTATTATTGCCAGGCGCGTGTCTTACGCTGCTGTTTATGCAGAAAGGCATGCAATTTTTCTAATTCCTTTCTGGCTCCAGACATGCCTCCTGCTGGGTCCTGCTGCTTGCCGTCTTCCTACCTGAACATGTGCCAAATTTTTAATAATCAGTGGCGGTCTCAACCTCTTCTTATAATAATTACTGCAATTACCGCCTTAATTCATAATCTAAAGGGTCTTGCGGTGGGACTCCAGGAGTTGTGGTCTTTCAGCACCAGAGCGGCGGACAGCTCCTTCCAGTAGGGTAAAAAAAAAAAAACATAGGAAAGACGCTAGGCGATCTCTTCCCAAGATAGATCCCACGGAGATCCGGGAAACTGGCTGCGTGGAGAAAGGCGTCAAGCAGCTTTAGCGCATGACTCGGAGTTAATTAGCCACTTGCAAACTTCTCGCGTTGGATCAGTAGACTTTGCGCAGCCTCTCGTCTTTTTCTCAAAATCAACTCTGTGGTTTTAAACGGCGGAGTTCCTCCCACTTAGAGGCGGGGAATGGGTGGTCTCAGGGCATCGGGAGCGCTCATAAAACCCCACCTCTCGTTTTAGGACTGCAGCTGTAATTGGCTAGATGAGGAGGTACTGGAAGAGATGTTAAGCTGGCTGCTTCCACCCATGGCTCTGCACACACACAGGGGCGGGTTGTGCCGGGGAGAGCGGGAGGCTGGGCTCCGAGGTGGCGGAGGCGGTGGAGGAGGAGAAAGCGGTGGCGGAACCGATGTTTCCCCAGCCTGCTTGCCTACTTCGGTGACCGAGCCGCTCCTGCTGCTTGGTTGCTGCCTGCGGCCGGAGGATCCGTCCGAGCGAGGGCGGCTGCTGACGCCGCCGGTGGAGATGATGGCGGAGGGCGGCGGCGGCGGCGGGCAGCGGCTCAAGGCGCTGTCCCTGCTAGAGGCAGCCCGCTGCCGCTATGAAAGCCTGCAGATTTCCGACGATGTCTTCGGGGAATCGGGCCAGGACAGCAGCGGCAACCCGTTTTACAGCACCACCGCCGAGTCCCGCTCTGCCTCCGAGGAGGAGGACGAGGAGGAGGAGGAGGAGGGCGAAACCCCCGAGGGAGGACGCAGCCACCGGGGCAGGACTGGTGGACGCCAAGGCTCCAAGGCGTCGGCAGCGAAAGAGCAGGAAGAAGAGCAGCAGCAAGTGCAGGGTGGCTCGGAGGCGAGTTTCCTGAGTCCCGCGGAGCAACAGCAGCGGCAGGAGGAGGAGGAGGAAGGAGAGAGGGGCTGGAGCCAGAGCCTGCGGAACACCCCGACCCCTTCCTTCAAGGATAGCAGCGGTAAATCGGCTCGCGTCTCCTGAATGACTTGGCCGGTGACTCAGGATGTGTGGGTCTCTGTGCGTGTGTGCTGCAGAAGTAGGGCTCCTGTTCTGGAGGAGTGTGGGGAAAAGTGGGGTTGACGAAACGAGGCAGTGAAAGGTCGCCCGACTCCCCTCCCCCGAACCCGATACTTCAAAAGCATCCCGGAACTCCACCGTAGGGGGAAGAATCTTTGGGTTAGGAAAGACGCCCGGATTCAATGCTGGGAGAGACTGCTTCTTCCCATTGGGTTATTAAGAAGCAGTCCTTTCCTTAAATCAGTTTCCCTCGCTCCTGTGCCTTCCAAATGCACTCTACCATCACTCTTGGCTCGGTGATCCATAGTCATGGTGGCACATGGTAAGAGCGGTCTAGCTCAGCTAGAGGGGGGGGGGAGGGCTCCCTGAAAGGGTTGCATTCACTTTATTTCCACAGAAGTGTAGCTAGTTCTGGTGATCCTCTGTTGCATTGGAGTGATTGTGTCGCCTCTGCTCTTTTTCTGCAAGTAGAAAGTGTCAAGAAGGGGTTTTGTGGAAAAGCACAGCCGTGTGGAAAAACAGGCTCCTCAATTGTAGCCCTTGTTAGACTACATTGTAGGAGTAAGGACAAGACTCCTTTATGGTAGAAAATTGTGCAAGTGCAAGAAGGAGGCAGATCTCCAGCCAATGCCAGTCACTGAAATTTTATTCCTGAAATTTCAAGTCAAGGTGAATATAATTCAGTGATATAAAATGGGAAAGTAGGAAATAATCTATGCGTCCAAATCTACTTGGAGGGAAGATCTTCGAAGTAATTACGAATCTATAATGGGTTGTATAGATTCTGAAATGCAAAAATCCTGGGCTACTGAGCTTAGCAAGGTGCCTTGGAATGTGACACTATAGGACAGCTGTCTACCATAACTCCCCTCAATCTATTATTCTCACATACGTTGGGGTTGTTGGCAATTCTGCTAGCTGTACTTCAAAATATATTTCAAATAATCGGCATCTTCCAAGTAATATGAACTGTTGTGATAGATCAGGACTTTCTTACTGCAAGTACTTGGGTATTCAGCCGCTGAGCCCTGCCAGCTAATTGTAAAGAATTGGGCAGTAACTAACCATAAACATCTGAATATCTTTTGGGCATCTGTAAAGAATTTTGGATCTCCAGGATAACTGTGACAGCCTAGCTCTGAATGTCTAATGCACTCTAGCTTACTGAAAAAATTCTTCATTTTTTGTTATTAACCTTTTGAATACTGGGGTCAGAAAAACAACTGCAAGTGGCTTTTTAGCTTCAGTTTTCTTTGGCTTCATTTTAATATTGTCAAGAATTTGGAAAGGTTTGCCTTTGGAAAACAGTCTCAGAAACTGACAAGTGAATCACTTTTTCTTAATGGAGTCATCCTGCAAGTAAAGCAGGGATATATTTGAGAGTAAGGAATTGTTGCTCATTGCTTTTGACAATTAGGGGTTAAGTTCTGCAATTCAGTGTTCCTTATTTGGTTGCCAGGAAGATACAAGATGGTCATATAATATATAGCACAGAGCCAGCTTTTTTAATCATCCTATCATGATCTGGTTTTCCTCCAAAACAAGCACATAGAGCCAAGAGTCATTGAACAATGAACTATGAGTTATAAACATTCATGCATGAATCAGCCATAAGAATCATTATGAAAAATAGAACACATGATGCAGGATTCTGGCATTTTGCAATATTGCACAAATAGTAGATCTTAGTTGCTTTCACCTTGGCTGTATGTAAAAAAAACCCATTGAATTAATGTACATAGCTTGTTGATTATCTACATCAGATGAGACTTCCAAAGATACAAGCTATGAAAGTCAGAGTTAGACCAGAAACCTATGCAAAATTCTTAACTGGGTCTAACAAGTACCGCATCTTACAGTATGTGCAAGACCAAATGTCTTTGGAAGGTGATAGTTTGGGAGAGTGCCATTTTTATTGTTGTGTTTTGCCATTTGCATAATGGACTATTCCTTAATTATGCTGAACATTCATTCTGCTTAGTTATAGATAGTGAAGACTTTTATACCATAGAAGGTTATAAAAACAAGTAAAATAAAGCTTCTTTTGATGATTTCATGGACACATCTGTGGTTTCCCAGCCAACTAAGTGATTTACTACTGCTTTCATCTGAATGTTTTTCACAAATATAAATCTAGCCAATATATCTGGAAGACTTGATAGTCTCTTTTACCCTAGTACTAACCAGGCTCAAATCTGCTTAGCTTCCATTCCCAGACAAGTTTAACCGGGTGCTGCCACCTGCTGAGGTACACTAGGCAACAGGTTTTTAGAAATAAGCCTCTTTCAAACTGGTCAGGTATTTATTAGAAATCTCAAGGGGAATAATGCTTTGTTTTCAGAAAATTATTTTCTAGCCTGTAATATTTTGCTCTGCTATTTTTAAAATAAAATATACAAGTGTGGGCAGTGGCCTCTCCAAATTTGATAGTGCAAAACTGGCCAACAGCACAGAAAACATATAGAGAAACGCTCCACAGAGGGCTCCAGCTACCCTAGCCCCAGGCCTGGGAGAACAGTCAGGTTTTTAAGCATCTGGAACACCATCCAGGTGGAAATCTCCAAGATCTCAGAAAGGCTCTAATTCCAGAAGGCAGATATCATGACAAGTAGATATGCTTCCTGGTTCCTGAAAGGTAATTTAATTTAACTGAAGGGATTTGGAATGTGCAACCCTACTGGTTCATACTGGCTGCAGTTACATAGTCCCTCAAATAACTGGGCCTTATGTCATGCAGGGCTTTATAGGTCACAACCAGCTCCTTGAAATTACAACTGGCAGCAAATTTGAAATCAATGCAGCTCATGGAGCACATATCACTTGGGCGTACTGAGGCATGCCCATCATTGTCTGCACCTCTGCATTCTGGACCAGTTGAAGCTTCTGAGGGGTCTTCAAGAGCAGCCCCATTGAAGTAATTGAGAAGGAAGACATTACTCCCTGTCTGAAGGGCCCACTGATTCAGGAAAGAGTGCAACTGGAAGTGTGCAAAGACTCTTTTGCCCATAGTTGCCACCTGTTCTTCAAGCAGGAGCTTTAAGTCCGAGAAGACAATCCTCCCCCAGGCTGTGCACCACTCTTGAATAGATAAGCGATACCTTTTCCAGGTTTAAAATGGAATTTCCCTGGATCTAGATGACACTAGGAACATCTACTTTGGTCTTGATTGAGCAGAGTATAGTTTTTCCATATCCAAGCATTGGGACAGAGCTTTATCAGCTTCACTTGGCTGGCCTGGGGTTAAAACATATAATTGGGCATCTTTAGCATACTGCTTATAGCAAACCCCAAATCTCCCCCCCCCCATATCATGTAGATGGTGAATGAGGGGGGAGGGTCAATAGCAATAGCACTGTATTTATATACTGCTTATCAGGGCTTGCAACCTTTTCTAAGCGGTTTACAATGTCAGCCTCTTGCCCCCAACAATCTGGGTTCTCATTTTACTGACCTCAGAAGGATGGAAGGCTGAGTCAACCTTGGAGCTGGTGGGATTCCATCAGCCAAACTGCTGATCTGTAGTCTGCAGAGTAGACTACTACAATTTATGAATTGTTTAAACTTAGATATTTTGCACTGGCAATTTTAACCATCAGTAGTAAAATATCAGTGTCTTTCAGGACCTATTTCACTAATTGAGCTATTAATTTAAGTGGTATCAAAACACAATTTGAAATTGTTTTTACATTTTTAATATCTGCTGGTATTTGTGATGCACTAAAATAACATTGGTAAGCCTGTGTATGTTTAATTTAATAATCACCTGGGCAACACCTTTCCTTTTACACTTACAGACTATTTACTGAACGGCTGCCAGGACTAACAAAAAACAAGCTTTATCTTAAATCTCTCTTCAGCAATTGAACTAATTAAAAATTTTGCCCGATACTCTTATTCACAGCCTATCAAACTGTCCAAGAATTTATAGAATGCAAGTAAATAGTTTGTCATCTGTCTTCAATGTGGTTTAACTGGAGGCATACATATTTAGTTATTTCTTAAAATTCCAAAGACTAAAATATTTTCCCAGAACAGGAAGTTAATAATAAAACAGAATATTATGTGAGTTTTAAAACACATTAAAGTTATTTCTATTCCAACACTAAAATAAGGTGTCTAAAATTATAGTAATAACATTGTATTGCTCTAGTTACATTCACTAGTTTTACTAACTGATGCTTAAGGCTATCTCATCTCTAGTTGTCTACATTTTGTAGGCACATGCCTCCTCTCCTCAATGCCAATTGTTTGTACTAAAACTAATCTCCCAAGAAATAGAAATTCAGATCATACCCGCTGCTTAAGAAGTTTCTAAGTGTTAAAGTATATTAGACAAGTGTTCACAGTTTGTATTTAGGATTTCTTTGTTGTTCATTCAGAATCTTTATCACTCTTTGTAAATCCTTTATTGTTACAATCCCAATTTTTAAGCTGGGAAAAGCTAGGGTTTTGAACTAAAAACAGCTGCTTCAAAACAGCATCTTCTACACAATACTATCACAGTTCCACTATGAAGTACTTTTAAAAAAAAAACGTATTTGAATCTGCTTCAATATTTTGAAGACTATGAATCAAGTTCAAAAACAGAAAACAACTACCTTAAAAAGCAGCTAAGAGCCAGGCTAATCCCACCCAAGCTTTGAAAATAAGCTCTATTTGCCATGTGACATAATGATCAATGAAAGAACCTTCAAGGAATACAAAACATTCTAAGACATTTAACTATTTCTCAGAACCTACCTTCATGACACAGAATTGTTAAAGAGAGCATGGAGCATTTTACTGTACACAGCCCTAAAAGAAAAGACTAAACAAAACAGACTTTATGTTTCCCCCAGATTTATGCAGCAACGCCTTCCTCCTCTAAACGGAGAATATGTTAGCCAGCAAGTCTTTTTCCAAGATAGGAAAAAGCACCCACCAAGAACATTTCCTGAGTCTCTGGGCTCCATTTTTCAAGAATTAAAGTCTATACGATTTTCCTGGGGACAGACAAGGATGAGCAATTCTAGATAGGAACAAGAAGGACTTACCATGTTCTTAACTTCTAACCAATCCAAGGCTCCCCACCCCTTTTTTCTGGCTTAGCCGACCCAAGGGAAGGTTTTGTTATGGCTCAGCTCCGGCATGCGTGCACTTGGAGGAATGCATCACACGGAGTTAGCTAAGCAATCATTAAAATAAACGCGGAGGGGAGGAATAGCGAGGAGACGAAACCCAGCTGGCTTCGTTTCACTTCCTTCTCACGGTAGACACAACAGACTGGACAGAGCACGTGGTAGCACTTCGCGAGAGGGGGAAGCGCAAAGGAGGCACAGACGGTGGCCTGAGGGGGTCAATTACGTCACTAAGCGTTAATAACAGAGAGAGAAAAATAGGAGGGGGGACTGGGCCGTTACCTGGGAGCCGCCCTGAACCGCTCTCTGCCCGCTGCAGCGGTGCTGGGCACACCTAAATGGTGCCATGCCCCACAGTGGTGGGGGAGGCTCCGGCTCAGGCCGAACTCGTTCCACTTCTGTTCCGCGTAACCTCCTCAGTGCCGCCGCCATTACGGACTCTCAATTAGCATTTATTTTCCCCCTTGTAAAGCAGTGCGCCTGTTCACCAAGCGACCAATCACTACGATCAACACACCTCTTCGCCTTCGATTGGCTGTTTGCGATATTCCCGGATGTGGGAGAGTGGCAGTGTTTTGCTAAAGGAATAAATGCTGCTGCTGACGTCAATAAGCGGAGACCACTCTCCAACGTCACTGGGAATGATATCCAATCAGCAAGTCTGATTTAGAAGAAACTTTCAATTAACTCTTAAAGCGCCGGGGAAAAAAGAGGAATTCAGATTTTGTTTAGGCCCAGATGAAAATTTTGCCTTTCCACCTCCTCTTATTTATTTTACATAGCAGAATTTGCCTTCAAACTTTATTTCGGAAGAGGAATATTGTCATGGGTGGAGCGTAGTTTATTCCACAAATTTAATAACAAATTTGGAGGGCCAATGGAGAGTCCCCATCAAAACAAGATTGGGGACAAAATAGAAATTAAATAATATTGTACAGGTTGTGTAACTGTCCAGGCACTTGAAAGAGAATTTTGAACGGGGATTTTATGCCCAGGAATATTTTTATAGTACTTTCTTTTAAATAGGTTTAAAATATAGATGTTGTACATGTTAAGGACTTTCAGCACGCGTTCAATTAACCGAGTTTGCAGTGGTATTTGAAGCCATTTTGAACGTTACATATGTATCTGGGGGAGAGCAGGATAGGAAAGTTGCATTCACAGTCAAGATTTTCTTAGTCTTAACCCAATAAGACAAGTTACATACAAATATTTAAGTATGTTTTGCACCTATTTTATCCTTAAAACGAGTAGCATACAAATACTGTACATATCTTTACATCAGTGATAGGCCAGTGTAAATAAAAATTACAAGCATTTAGCAATAATAAAATCTATAAGATACAAAGAATACCTAAAATTTAGGATTATAAGAATGTAATATAAAACACTATTTTAAATAAGAATTCTTAGTTTTTGTAATACTGTTGAAAGTAGAATAATATAATTTTTGTAATACTGTTGGAGTAGAATAATATAAGAGCAAAAGGATAAAATTAATGTGCAATAATAACCCAAGATCATCCAGTTATCTTCAGGCAGGATCCTGCAAGCTTACACATACATAATTTTGGAAATGAGATCATAGCAACCTAAATGATAGTTTACTGAATAAAACACATTAGCTGGACTCTCACGTACTACAGACCAGAGTATAGCAGGCTTCCCACAGCAAACCAGGTTTGCATGTGGTTTGCTGGTCCCGCTGAAACCCAAATCCAGGGGGGTTAGGAGCTCATGAACCAGCTACCTTAAGCGAACATAGGTCTGATGCTGTGGAGCCCATCCCGCGCATCCTTCCATGCATCCAAAACGGATGGCCCAAGTTCCTCATGACCGGCGGGCGCAGCCGAGATCCCTTTCCTATCCCGTCTTTGATTGCGCTGCAGCCAGCCGGGCGCGGCCGCTCCCGACCCCTCCGCCCTTCCCTGGCCGCCTATTTAAGGGTCGAGGCCGGCGGCGCCAGACTCCCTCCTGGGAACTCCCATGCGCACCAAATCGCCGCCGGGCACGGGTCCCCTTTTGTCTCCCCGCCCCGCCGGAGCTTGTGCTTCCGGACCGGGCGGGGAGAGGCCAAGAGCAGGTTCCGCTTCTCCCAGGGCCGATGCGGGCGGCGGAGCTTCCGCTGCGTCCGGGGGGAAAATGAATTACATGCCGGGCACGGCCAGCCTCATCCAAGATATCGACAGTGAGTTGCGCGCCGGGCGCCCCGCCTCAGCGCGGGGTCCCTTTGCGCCTGGCGGGTGGCTCCTTGCGAAACCAGCCGGTCTTCTCCTCTTCTCGGGTTTGAACCAGCTTTCTTTCCACTGCTCTCCTCTAGATAAATGCCTTTGCTTTAGGAAAATGGCATTGCACTAATTTAAGCTCCGCTGCCCTACAACCATGCTGGCACGCATGCATGGCAGCGGCATGCTGGAGTCGGGCCATGAATGCGAAGGAAGGGCGTGAAAAAAGGGGAGAAACCCCCCCCCCCTTCCCAAAAAAAGAGGCGTGGAGCGCTGCGTTGTGGCCGATTTCGGGGGGTTTTTTTGTTAGTCAAACATATGCAGATAAAGTGTAAACATAAACAGGAGCAAAGAAAGTATATATAGGTAAATGGGGACAGTAGAACAGGGACGGTAGGCACGCTGGTGCGCTTATGCACGCCCCTTTACGGACCTCTTAGGAATGGGGTGAGGTCCACACCTTTGAAGGATTTGCGGCTGGCGAGCATTCCGTATAAGTAGTGTTTTTGAGGGTGTGTGGTGGATTCCTTGGCACTATCTTTCTGGGTTTTTTTCTTCTCTTTTCTGCCTTGAAAGTGGCTTGTGAAGGCTTTAACTTGACTTGGGGTGGGCTTTGAGCAAGTTAATTGAAATCATTGTTAATGGGACAGTTGGGGAGTTTTGCACAATGCCCTAAGCCTAAGTTGTAACCCATAGTTTCAAAGCCACTGGTGAATTTTTACAAAAGTGGAAGGGTTGAAGCCTAAGTTTGTTTGTTTCCTGCCTACCTACCTACCTACCTCCAGGAGACATTGAAACATCAGTCAACCATGTTTTACACTAGCCATGTTTTACATGATAATTTCCTTCAGTAATACATTTGTGAATGGCTTTTAAAGGCAAACATTTATCCTTCCAATGCTGGTCAAAAGATAACCCCGTTTTAGATATATTCTTAAATAATCACCTGAACCACAAAATAGCCGGTTATATTTTTAGACTAGCATGTTGTATATGTGCAGTCCATATGGCAAGTTTATGCTGCACTGTGCAAAAGGACCCCTGAACACTGAGCTGAGTAAACCATAGTTTATGGTGTGTGTTAGGAATTGGGTTGTTTGCCTAACTGGTTGTGTAGAATAATATATAAACTAACATAACATGTAAAACTGTATGATAGTTCTTTAAGAGTATTAAATTGATGTTGCATCATGCACCTAATGACAGAGTAGGATAATTGATGTATTATCTGATTGGCTGTCTGTAATGTGGATAAGAGGAAGACTGTTAACTGTAGTTAGTTCTCATAACTCTCATTGCTCTTGCTTGCTGTTTTGATATCTACTGTTTGATATCTGGTGGGAGGTTTGGTTTGCTTACTGTTTGGCAACCAGTGTTGGACTGATTATT
>JANHJO010004058.1:131647-141896 GCA_032468235.1 Pseudoxyrhopus heterurus | reverse complement strand
TGAAACTGTGAAAATTTGTAGCTGAAACAACTGAATCAGGTAGAGCATTCCAGACTTTGACAACTCTATTACAGAAACCTTTTTTTTTTTACAGTCAAGTTTAGAATGATTAACATTGAGTTTAAAGCAATTGTTGGTGCGCGTATTATTGCGATTAATACAAAAAAATATATCCCTTGTAATTATCGCCTCTTGACTCCACTTTCCAGAGATTTTCTAAACATTTGGAAATAATGTTGTGTGGCAGGAATGTCCAACTTTAAGACTTGTGGACTTCAACTCCCAGAATCCAACTCTCATTGCTGTCTGGGGAATTCTGGGAGTTGAAGTCCACAGGTCTTAAAGTTGCCGAGGTTGGGTATCCCTGCTGTACAGTATCCTACTTCCCATATGTTCTTTGAATACTGAGCCAAGTATCTTCTCAATAAGTTTAAAATCAGGATGGGATGGCCTGCTTCCCATTGAGTCAACAAATCCAGTAGTATTTTCAATCAGCAGTATGACATGATGATATTTTATGCATTTTTGTTGCAACAGGAGTTATCATTAAGAGGAAGAGTGGAGAGATCCCATGCCCTCTGGCAGTGGAAGCCTTTGCTGCTCATCTTAGTTATATTTGCAAATATGATGACAAATATAGCAAGTAAGTAAACAACAACTTATGTGGTTGGAAGTACGAAACATTTCTTAATTATTTAAACAAAATTCAGGATCCAATATGACTCTGTGTAGCAATGGAGTGATATAAGAAAATACCTACCAACTTTTCATTTTTGGCAGAAGATTTCTTTTTAAAAATGTAGTTGTTTAAGTAGGTACCTTAGCAACTTTTAAGTATTTGGACATAATCTATGTACAGTTGTTTATTTCCAAACTGCACTTGTCAAATCTTCAGTTCTGCAGTACTTCAAACGATTCAAAGGAAATGCAGCTAATTTAAATAAGAGCACTGAGGACCATTACAGGAATGGAAACTTGTTCTAAGAAAAGATTGGGGAAACTGAATATTATTAGCCTTAAGAAGAGAACCTAGGGGAATATGGTAGAATTCCTGAAATATTTGAAAAACCATTACATACAAAATAAGACTACAATCTGCTTCCTTTCGTTTCAGAGGGCCAATAATAGCATAGGAAAGGAGATTCCAACTCTTTCGAACAGTAAGAATAGCTTGATAGTGGAATCACTTAGCAAATAAAGTGATAGCTACCTCTTTGTTCTGTGCATCCATAGACGTCTAGGTCCTCTATCATGGATGCTTTATTTTGGATTCCTGAGCTGAATTTAGACAGGGGTTGGTGGGTGAATTTAGACTCAGTAAACAAGCAGACATCTTCCAGTATGATTCTGTGGATTTATGCTAGTGGATAACTGTAAGAAAGATTGAATTGATTTGATTCTGTACACTGCTATAGATTTGTATCCAATAATTAAAATTATAACCTTGCATTTACAAATATATTATAATGTAGAAAAAGTAGCATCTAGACAGTGCAATACTGCAAGTAGGGAACTGCACATTTTAACATTCTTTCACACGAAAAGAGAGCCACTTTGGTGTAGTGATGAAGGCATTTGAGTAGAAACTGGAAGACCATAAGTTCTAGTGCAACTCTAGCACAAAGCCAGCTGGGTGGATTTTGGGCCAATCACTCCCTCACAGGCCTAGGAAATAAGTAAGGGCAAACCACTTCTGAAATCTTTTCAAGAAAACTGCAGGGATTTGTTCAGGCAGTTGCCAGGAGTTAATGCTGACTCAAAGGAACATATTCACACATACACACACGCACACACAGAGAGAAAAATGGATTGTGTTAGGAACGTAATTATACCAGTAGGGTTTCTCTAATCTTCTTTACTTATTTTTTTTTTCCAAAAAACCCCACTGATTTTACGTTCCCAAATACATTTTCACAGAGATTCAATAATCAAAGGTGATTATTTAACCTTTCTTTTTCACTTGAAAACAAGAGAAGAGGACTCTGATGAACCTGGGGGTGGTAGTGGCTTTGGAAAGACAGAGATTCCTAACAAGACTGCAGAATATAACAAAAATTTGGCCCTGTTTCTGTATCTCCCTGTGCTGCCCTGTTCTTCAACAAGCGGAAACTTACATTTTGATATTTAGTATTAAATCTGTTTGGGTTTGAAGACACACCATTCAGGGCTTTAGATGAATTAGCCATTTATTAGACAGAAGGAGATGGCTGTTTTAAGCAGCAGATTTTGAGTGGGTACATTCTGGCTTTAGGTTCATTGTAGCTTGGATTAGCTCTACAATTTCCAAAATGTCTTCCTTTCAGCCTATTTTATTATTTCAACCACATGAAATAGCTTCAGCTCGGCTTTGTATCTAAAGATGGTATATCCAATGAAGGTATGGAATTCACAAAGGGACAAATAAAAGGATATCTAGTTGGCATATCTTTGGAGGAGGGCAGGAGAAATCTCTAATGTTCTCCCTGTTCCCCAAATCCAATGGCTTAAGCAAATATTCCTTGACCTGACCGCTTGTGATATGACCAGATCACTTTCCCCTTAAAAACAAACTAGGGCCTGCAAAACACCAGTGACAGCCATTAAACACATGAATAACATAAAGCCTCAGAGTTGAGCAAACAAGAATTCTCTGGCTGACTACAAACTTGGGACCTTTCCCAAACATTTCAGGAAGCGAAAGGCAGAACCTGGTCACAGTTCTCAAGTGCTTCCTGGCAGGCTTGAAAAATTAGTGGTATTGCCAGCTTTTCAAAGATCATTGACTCTCCAAATGGACGTTGGCACTGTAAAATGGCAGCAGGCAAGTCCAGAAAATTCAGGCTTGTGGCAGAGAAGTTTCATTTATTAATAGATTTTTCAGCTGCCCTTCAACTTCTGTCTCAAGGACAGTTTTTAAGCAGACCATTAGTAGTTTCAATTCTTATGCAGTAAAATAAGTGGAGAGATTTGTGGCAAGCTACTGCAATAAGCTAACTTTTCATATATAGACAACATTGTGGGCTGGGAAACATGGAAAAATCTTCTTCCAAGGTAGATGGGAAATTCAGTAATTTGAAAAATAAACAAATATAAATAATTTCCCCCACACTTTTGATATAATATGGCAGTTTTCCCTAGTCTGGACTACCAAGAGTCCCAATCAGTGTGACCCATAATTTACCAGCTAGATTCTGAAAGTTTGGGTTCCAATGTATCAGAAGAATATCCATTCATGAAAGTTCAGTTGTGGGAACATTGGCTCAACAAATGTGATAAATTGTATGTAGTACACATCATTGAATTAATCCCTTTGGGGAACAAGAGATCATCCATCTGAGCTGATGATGTTGTGATCATAATAGCTTAATGGGACTATTTCCAAATTGGTCCAAATTGGTTTTTTCTTAAGCTAAAGAAAAACTGAAATAGCTACATTTTCAGTATACAGATGCATTTTTGCCAAAGAAAGGAGAAGGGAAGAATATTGGTATTTAGTCTAACTGCAGAGAGAATAGATTGTCTGAACACCAGGGTCACTGAACACTCTTATTGGAGGGTTTTTTCCCCTAAATTATCTATAGTTTAAAGGAGGTTTTAGAAATAATGGTGGATCGATGGGAGCCACTTATATCACCGTGTCAGAAAACGTATCAGTTTCTGAGTGGCATAATAAAAAAATAAGTAATAGCATGTGTGATTATAAATATATTGTGTTATAGTTGATGTTACATGTGGTTGGCTATTTTAATGGGCATGGCTTGTCAATTGTCTTCTTGGAATTTATTACTTACAATCACACTTCTGTGATCTAGGCCATTTATGTTCAAGGTACGTTTTGAACAATTTAATCCATTATTTTAGTGAAATAAAAACATGGAATAAATGAAACGAGATTCTAGCCCTATCTTGTGCCAAGGAAAAACAAATGTTAAAGATATTTCTTACATTCTATTTTTCTCTTCTTTTTTTTGGTTCTGTGTAATGATTGAGAGAAAAATGTTTACTAAAAACAGTTACAGACAATTACACTAAAACGATATAAGATACTTGTAGTGCTCCAAAATAGTAAAGCTGGCAAGGCAGGGATCTGGACTGCTTAGACTACACAGAACTGCTATGTTAAAATCAAGCAGTTGTTTACCATTCTGAAGATGTATAAAGGAATGACCAAGAATCTGCTACCCAAAAAGGGCAGCAGGAAAAGATTTAAGATTTAAATGACTGAGATATATGTATATGTCTTGGTTTCTGTGTTGGCATCAGACAAATCTTCTGAATGTATGTGACTTTTTGCAAGCCATAAAATAACTGTGTCTATGAGGGTTTCTGTGGTTATCTAAATTGTAGAACTGAATTTCTGGTGGAGGAGAGATTTATAGCCATTCCTATCCTGAATACCCCCCAAAAGTTGTGAGCAGAGTGTGCTATAGACTGGAAAGTGGAGCAGTGGAATGGGACTAGTTGTTCTGGCAGCTTGCTGAACCTCTACAGAAAAAGGAAAGAACTTGGCAAAACCAAGCTGAGGCATCACTTATTCAGGCCCTTGTACAAAAGTTCATTGAAATTTATTAGGTGGAATTCTTAGAAGCTGCAGCCAAATTCAGTTTCTAAGGTAATATTTGCGTGACCTGCTTTTGCAAAATTCACAGAAGTAGTTGTAGCATCTCACTAATCTGGCTTGTGCAAGCAGTAAAGTTGCCAAATTGGATGGTGGATTGTTGTGCACTAATCAACATCCAAGAAAAGAGCAGCACTGTTTTGTGAAGTGTTGCCTACTTTAAAAACAGGAAATCAGAGCTTTCAAAAGTATCTATTGTGGTCTATTCAAAGGCTACACCAAAAAAAAAAGAAGGCTTGGTTCATTGGTTTATTTTAGAACTTCTAGAGGTCATGATTGGTTCCTACTCATTTAGTTTGATGTGACTTTGCTCCCACCTCTAGGATATTGACACAGAAAGGCACTTAACTTATGCTTTGGAGAGCAATGGAAAACTAATATGAATCTGGGACACAGTGATTCCTGCAAAAAACCACTATGAAATTATATGAAATACACCACAGAAATCCACTAGGAATGGTGCGGTGGCCTAGAGGTGAAGCTCTCACCTCACAATCAGGACGCTGTGAGTTCGATCCTAGGTAGAGGCAGATATTTCTCTCTCTGGGCACAATGGGAATATATCTACTGAACAAATTTCACATTGGCGACAGGAAGGGCATTCAGCCAGTAAACACTCTGCTAGCTCCATTTAGTTGCCCAGACTCCACCCCGCAAGGGATTATGGGGTCATTAAAAGAAGAAGATGATGATGATCACAGAAATCCACAGAAATCAATCACTGATTTTAAGTTTGGAGTAGTAAATATAAGATACAACTTGAGATCTTCATTTAAATGCAAAAGATGGGCTGGGCTGCTGCTTCACTTGCCATCTTATTTCCCTTATTCCTCAAAGTTTGAAAGGCCTGAAGCATTCAACCTAGGAAGATCTCAATATGAGAAAAACTAGTGAAATCAGTAATCAACTCTCTGGATCCCCGCCAACCCCCATTTAGATTGCCTCCTGGTTTACAAAGCATTGGGACCATGTGAATTCACAGAACAGCCGAAAGAACTTTGGATGTTGAAGTTCTAACAGATTCTGGAAGGGGACAGGTGGGGTATCATTCTATGTCATTCATAATTACCTTGGAAGATAATGGAAATTTAGAGCACCCTGCATTTGGATTCTACCACTTTTTGAACATATCCCTTCCTTCTTGACTTAAGACACATTTTAAAAATTCATTTCATGCCCTCACCGTTTTCTCTCTCTCTCTCCGGTGTTTCTAGGTATTTCATTTCTCATAAACCAAACAAGACCTGGCAACAAGTCTTCTGGTTTTCCATCAGCATTGCCATAAACAACGCTTACATCCTGTACAAAATGTCTGACGCCTATCCTGTGAAAAAATACAGCCGAGTACAGTTTGGTGAGAGACTCGTAAAGGAGCTGCTTGGATTGGAGGATCCCTCACCAGGCCATTGATGGATCCTTCTTCACAGCTTAGGCTAGGAGTAGGGGAGATGGAGGAAAGAAAAGAGAACAAACTCTGGGATGCCAAGATGGGTAACTTACTATTCCATGTGACAAAATCACTAGAGAAGCCCTTAAGTATGTTGGTGTCTTCCCAATGGCCTTGTTGATGTTCAAAGGGCCCTCAAGAGAGCACCGTATGAAAGCTGCACGTGTGAGTGCAACACAGGCACCGGTGTATCAGAAATGAATTTATGTTAGCTATTCCTCAATCTGATTTTTCAAACAGGGTGTTAGTTGTCACACAAATCCTTTCCCCTATCCCTTTTCAAGCTAGAAAGGCTCAGCAGTTCCAGTTGGGCATGTTATTGGGTGTTTTTTTTTAATCAGTGCACAATGTGTAAAGTTATGCACTGCTGTGTGGCTGAGAAGAGATTGCTAGAAGAGAAATATATATATATATATATATATTAAAAAATGTAAAAATCTATTTTGCAAGCCAGTGATTAGGCAATGGCAGATGAAGACAGTAGACTGAAGATTTTATTTTGTTGCAATGCTTTTAGATTGTAAAAGGGGGTATAATTTTGACAGAAAATGCTTTTTTTAATATAAAGGAACAGTGAGAAATCGAAAGGTTTACCAAACTAAGTTCATTGTGCTATCTGAAGTCAATTAAACTCCAGGATTAATTTCAGTTATGCCATAACAAAAGCATAAGAGATTTAATTGCAATCATCCTATATCAGGGGTGTCAAACTCAAGGAAATATGAAAGGACCGTGCCTCTGGCGGCTAAAATGGGATGTGTGTGGGGGCCCCATGCCTCGTTTCACACTCTGTGGCCTCTTGCATCACTCTGCCGGCCGAAAACAGGCTGAAAAATGACCCAAAATAGCCCAAAAACAGGCTGAAAAACAACCCCAAAAAGGGCGTGAAAATAGCTAAAAACAGCCCAAAATGGGATGAAAATGGGCTGAAAACAGGCCCAAAAAGGCTGGCAGAGTGCTTCAGGAGGCCATGGAGGGTGAAAATAAGACACATGGGCCACGCACGGACCCCCGTGCCCCATTTTGGCCAGCAGGGTGCTGCAGGAGGTGCTTTTTCTCCCCATAGTGATACATAAACATTCATGCCAAATCCAGAAATAGTTAAAGGTAAAGGTAAAATTGGAGCTCCCAAACCTAATGATATATACTGGTAACTCTAAAACCAAATGACATAAACAATTTGTTGAGGGTTGACGAGTCATTTGTGAAATTGCTGAGTGAGGCACAATATATTTCCAAGTGTTATTTCCATTTGTCCTTTAAAAAACTCTTACCCAAAGCAATTTAACATTTCTACATACTGAGAAATATCTAATTACGCTTTTATTTGAAGATTGACCTAAACCAGGGGTCTGCAACCTTGGCAATTTTAGGACTTGTGGACTTCAACTCCCAGAATTCCTCAGCCAGCCTGCATGGCTGAGGAATTCTGGGAGTTGAAGTCCACAAGTCATAAAGTTGCCAAGGTTGGAGACCCCTGACCTAAACTATACATCTCAATACTGCTGAATGAATACTGTTCATGAAGTGACTTCCAAAAAGTTATGACAATATTTTTTTATTTTGCTCAGTTAACATCAGTCTTGTCAGCTAGCTTTCTCCCAAAGTGTTTACTTCATTACGATTCCATTGTTTTGGCCATCTTGCTGCCTTGTCGTTTATGACAAACTAGACACTTTTCTGGGGAGAAAAAAAATCATTGCAACACTAGACAATCAGAAACATTTGCATGTTAAACTTTGTGATGAACCAGTTCCAAAGCTTTAAAAAAAAAAAAATTGTCATGCCTCCACTTCAGCACAAAAAGTGCTGAGAATCACATGGCTGCCAGCCGCATGTGGGCATGAAAAAAAATGCACAGAATGAAATTAGACTTTGACTGTAGCATTGCTTTGTGTGATACAATTTAAATATTCAGAGATGACATTCCCTTTGAAAGCAAGTTATCACACGTGTTTAAGTACCTTGGAATTAAGTACTACTTTCATAATTGTTTAATAGTTAAAAGCCCAATGTATCTGGAAGGAAAGATTTGGGAAGGCCACCACAGAGATGATATCAATGTAAACAATGGTGGGATTCAAATTTGTTTACTACCGGTTCTGTGGGTGTGGCTTGGTGGGCGTGGCTATGTAATCGGCCAATCAGAGGTGGTATTTGCCACGGTCAGCCAGTCAGAGGTGGTATTTGCCGGTTCTCCAAATTATCGCTACCAGTTCTCCGGAGCCTGTCGGAACTGGCTGAATAGCACCTCTGAATGTAAACCTCTTTATGTCCTCTGTAGGTCTTGGTGGGCTCAGGGGCCACAAAAGGAATGTTAGGTGCTCCCAGTGACAGGAGCTGGTAAGTATGTGAGCTGGTGCAGTTTGAATCAATTGCATTTTTTGAGTATTTTTAAGGGCAGTACCCAATACAGAGTGTTATAGTAGTCTAGCCATCTGGTGACAGGGGCATGAGTTACTGTAGCTAGCTCTTCTGCCTCAAGTCAAATTGCAAATGATATACCAGCTGAAGCTGGGCATAGGCCATTCGGACACAGCTTCCACCTTCTATTCCAGCAGAAGCTGTGAGTCCGGAAGGATCCCGTGTCACAAACCTGTTGCTTGTCCATCAGGAAACTCTTAATGATGACAGGCAATCCTTATGTATCCACAACTGTTCAGAATTAGCGATTTGGCAATCAGAATTTACAATCCTCCCATAAAAAAGCCATCCTATTTCCCTTAGGCTTGAGTTCTACTGCTTTGGTATTGGGCGTTAAGGAAATATTTTAAAGCAAAAATTAATCAAGAACGAACTTTAACAAGGAGCCTACAAAACTGAATATTAGAAAGACAAAGCTGTCTTCGTGACCCATCTGTCCTTGTATGCAATTCGGCTTAAAATTCATCAAGTCAATTCTATCAAAACTTTGAGTAGCCTTACACAGTTCTATGACAGCTCATTTTTATATCAGAAGTTGCAGTCCATGAAAAAAGACTAAGGCAGCTGAGATTGTACAGTTAGATGTGAAGCTTACAGCAAATTTACCATTTGGAATTTTGTCCTGCTACCTCTTGCATCCAATTAGAAAAAAATAGGGCTAGAGAACTCAATGAATCTTTATTTACACCAGAGGTGATATTTGGTGGGTGCACTTTTTTTTTAAAAAAAGTAAAATATAGTAGCTCCTGAAGGCTCAGGAGACAAGGAGCCAGTGACATCATCCCTAGGATGGCAGAATTTAAGGGCCCTTTCTTGTATTTTTAATGAATTTTGTCAGCTTATTGTAATATTAACATACTTATTTTAGTTTATGTTGTCCTGTACCACTACTATGCTGCTTTATTGCCAAATTTAAATAGGAGTTTCAAGGTTGCAAACATAGGGAAGAGCTTTGAGGCTACTGTAGTATGCAATCCATTTATCCACCCACCCATTCCTGACCTACCTATTCCTTAATAAAAATGAGTTATGAGTTTTAGGTAAGCTTCCAATGAAGAATCTTATGCTCTCCATCTGTGATAAATTTCAATTCCTACATCTCTTATTTAGCATGGCTATTAGCCCCCAAATTGAGGAAGATTGCCCTGGTTACTGAGGCACTGACTATATCTTGGATCCTAAGATTACCCTCTTCTGATAGCCATTAGCAACTGCCAATAAGCAAGGTAGTATTCAACAGTTAATTAGAAAATGTCCATTGAGATAGTCACATCTTAATTAGTTACACTTAAGTTAGTTATTTACTATGTTTATGTCCAGCTTTGAAGGCTTTTTGTCCAGCTTTGAAGGCTTTCAAAGAACATTTTATTATTTTAAACATCTTAAAGATCTTTCTCCACTTTAAGCCAGGTTTAGACTTTTGTGTCACTGCATGTCAGGGAACATATGCGTCTGTCTGTCATTCAAAGACAGTTGCATGTTACATGTCTGCAAATGTTACATTCTGGCTAGGGGACATTCAAACCTCAAAGCACAGAAAACATAGATGGATAAACCAATCAACATGCAGGATGCACATCTCTGTACAACATTTAGTGGAGATTTGGGAAGTGTATGCGTTGGGCAGTCTGCAACCTACACTTACTCATCAATCCCTTCACAGCATAGATATGTGTTGACATATGTGTACAAACAGTTGTGGACAAGTCTAAATCAAGGTTTATACTTAACCATGGCACAGACACACTCTGTCAACCTTTTTATTTCTGCCATGCTGTCAT